>JABCMJ010002683.1:0-12756 GCA_014822125.1 Arbutus unedo
TCCGACCATCTGAACAATATTTTAATAGTCACAACGATATATACAGTTTAAACTCGCATGTTACGTGCTGCAATATGCCTGTGTATGCACCAGGCAGTCGCACTAGTCTCTTGAGTCCAACCAGATAATTCAAATGCACAGTACACTAACAAGTATTAAAAAATATAAAATTAATATCTCCCTAAGTCTTAGTTAGGAAAACCAAACAATTAAATGCTTTTACCATTTGTTACCTAATTTTTGACATATGTTGTAGTTGGGTTAGTAGAACTTCACTAACCATGTATGACTTTTCTTATAGCTAAACCATTCTAGATAGAGAGAGGAGGAGAGAGAAGATGGATATCATACGCATGACAGCTCTCTTACGCAAACACCTCACTGTGCTGCCAAGTGGTGCATACATATATATATATATATATATATATATATGCATGCCCCTTTTCTTTTTTTTTACGTAATCCAGGTATTCAATCGGTTTTAAAATTATTACTAATCTAGTACTGGCTAGTATTTGGAATCTTGAATTTAACAATCGGACAAAACTCCAGTAAACCTTTTACCTCCTAACTTTGAAAAAAAGTCAAATTTCGAGGCATTTTATTTTGTCTGTTTTCTTACTTTAATAAAGATGATTTTTATTAAGCGTTGACATACAGATCGATTGAATCAGGAAAAATTGAAAATCAAAGAGCAAAAGTACAAAAGTAATCACTTGAATATCAAATTCAATCAATAACTTATATTCGAATGTTCTTTTCAGACTTGAACTACCACAAACAAGCCTACCAATTACTACTACAGTACTACTAATGCTATGATTACCACTAATGTTACTTCTAATGCTACGAATTACTGGTAAGACTAATGCTAGCTACTTCGTGGGTATGAGCTAAATTGTTACAAATTCAGAAATAGAATTAAGTGTTTCGGGTGCGAATTCCCCTTCTCTTTGGGTATTTATAGACAAAAACAGCAATTGCTTTTTGTAATTCTTTGTCACATGCCCTTCTCGCTTATTTCATCTCTCTAAAATTTTATTCTTCTTCCTCTTTCGATCTCCACAACTCAATCATGGTTATTCAACTACCCAAATCGACGAATTCCACTCACGTTATATACTACATGACACTTTTCACTAAAGAGAAAATCATACCTTTGGTCCTTGAAGCTGTTTCGGCTACATAATTGGTACCAACTGTTTTCTCTTTACACAATGTCGCTTGATTGGGTGCGAGCAGCCCTATGATTTTCTTCACGTGGTATCTTCTTATTGGTGAATAATTTTTGGGTGTAAACATAAGTATATGAAAACAGTACAAAGTCAGCCTTGATTTTTAAAGAGGGGGTGGGTTATATTTGTAGGGATTCTATTTATGCTGTAGGATCCCTATTCAAGATCACTGCAATTCTTTTTCGGATTATCGTAGGACGGGTAACCACTTATAATTAATAGGGTAGGGTAGGGTAGGGTAGGGTGGGTGGTAACACTGAGATTGCAACCAATCTTCTCAATTGCGTGCGAACTAAACTTCGAATGCATGAAACTCATCACTACGAGACCGGGAGGCCTAAGTTCCTGTCATCCATTTTTCCAATTGGCAGTATGACTTTGCATGGCATGTTCTGGTCAATGGCTTCTAGGTTATTCCTGAAGGTTAATATTCCCAGTCTATCGAGGACTATTAAGAGTAGTGATTAATGAAGTTGAACTTTCGAAGGCTGAAAATTCTATTGCACCAAGAGGTGAAAACATACGAGTAAAATTCTATTGTGTGTGTTAGTAACTATGATTTTGTGGCTTATTAATGGATCATTCACATTATGCACTGTGATTTCCCCCCCTTGCCTATAAGATGTAGTAGCCTCTCCTCCTTCGTCATAATAGTTTTATAAAAAAGAATATGGTAATAGTTCGAACCATGAAATTCGAACGCGCTAAATTCTATTGGAATGAATTAGATCGATCACTCGTAGGTAGTCGAATGGTTATTCCTGTAAAACAATATGTTGCTGAGCGTAAGAGAGAGAAAAACATAGGATAACGATTAGGTTGTAAGATGTTCATGTTGTTATAATAATAGGCGATTGATTTGCTAAAGCTGTGTGAGAACGATGGTACGTAATGAACTTCAAAAATGCAAAATAGGGATTTTTTGCTACTAAGTTCCTTGACCTCTTGGGGTCCTTCTCTTCAGAAGACCGTCTTTTGCAGTTTTGTGAAATCAAATAAAATTATTAATTTTCTTCTTTCGATTTGTACTGTCTCTGTCGAATGATTTCCTTCTCTCTATCAGAGTTGCTGAAACTAGTGTAATATATTCTTTTTCTTTGTTTCCACGAGTATGATAACACTAAACTCCATCTGAGTCGTCTGTCTCAAAAAAATTATTCTTTTCAATCCGTCTACTCATTCTCATGCCGTCCCACTTTCTAGAATTCCACTATCCCCCTTCTGTCTTTGTCCTTCGTCCTCTCTTTCCCTTGACATCATTGGTCACAAAATATCCCTACCAATCTAAGGTCTTTACAATTTTAGATTTTCAATACACATTTCTATCTTCGTAAATAATGTCTGGACCACCACCACCACCAATGTCAACAATTTCACTAATATTTAAAAAGTTGATTACTTTTCAAGGAGGGTGTGAGTTACAAGATAGATAGTACATTGAATCTCCTTTAGTTTGAACTGATCCATTATGAGTAACTTGTACTCCCAAACCACATAACACACTTTCCCTAAACCAGGGCAGCCCATTCTCTTTCTCCATGGGGAGATGGAGAACCAAATGCATCACACTTGAAAAACCAAATGCAATCATCCAAACATGGCATCCACAGAAACAAGAAATGCTGCAAATCACAGAAATCATGAAGAGCACACAAATTCAGCCTGAAATATGCATGCAATGTTTGAATGTTCTTCAGGAATAGCTTCCACAACCTACTATAACTTCGGTCCCTAAATGATCCATTGAAATCTTAACCTTAATCAAAACACTAGGCAGAACAAATTGTGCTTTCGCTACATTTTTATAGGTCCAAGACACTAAAGCTCCATGAGAAAAAGACTTTACCAAACCATAAAATTGGTATAATCTGCCCAAGCAAGTAGTGTCTAGTCTTGTTGCCGTCTGTCCTAATAGTTACCTCCAAGTGACCTAACTTGTGAGAAACTGAAGTTTGTCTACCCAAGCCATTCTGTCCAATCTAATAGTCTAGTTACAATAAACCTGACACAGGTGGGAACAGATCTTCCTCTTGTCCTTGCATATTTTCCCTTAACCGGGACAGCAAAAGAGATGGGAATTTTCCGTCTTCACAACCGAGTTAATGACGCAAGCAGCCCAAACAAACAGTTCAATTACAACAGTAAGAAAACCTGCATATAATATCCTTCACCACAAATCTTTTTGTTTTCGAACACAGTACATGCAACTCGGCCATTCATCGCATCTTACAATGTAAATTGAAGAAAAACTAATTCATTGTCCAAGCTTTAATAAAGTCATTTAGAGACAACCGCCCCTTAGTGCAAGCACAAGATGAAGTACGGAGCCACCCTCGATATTGTAATCTTTAGCTGTTTTGTCATCTCCAAGCTGCTTTCCAGCATAAATGAGCCTGCAAAGAGTGGATATGTCAACAAGAAAAACAGTCACTAATCTAGTAGTATAACCACACAATGTCATTGCGGACGAGAAGAAAAAAATGAAAAATTCCAATGTAACAAAATGTATTACGTACTCAAATAATTCAACTGAGTAATAGCCACTCCAAAGGAATAATTCTATGCTTGTAAGACAACGTTGAATTAGCATAAGGAATAAGACTAACCGTTGCTGGACAGGAGGAATTCCTTCTTTCTCCTCAACCCTTTCCTTGATCCGGTCAATGGTATCGGTTGGTTCAATGTCAATTTCGATTTCTTTTCCGGTTAGAGTCTTCACCTTAATCATAGTTCCACCCCTAAGCCTCAAAACCAAATGAAGTGTTGACTCCTTCTGGATGTTGTAGTCTGCTAGAGTTCGGCCATCCTCCAATTGTTTGCCGGCAAAAATCAATCTCTGTTGATCTGGCGGGATACCTTCCTTATCCTGAAACACATTACTTTAGGCAAAAGCTAAATACCGAACATAGCAACACATTGAAAAAGAAGCCCCACACCGGGGAAGGAGAAGAGATGCGTAAGAAACAGCCGCTCTGGGTGGCCATGGGCCAGAGGGAAGGGACAGCAGAGCCAGATATCTTGTCTAGTGGATCGAAAACCTTACCTTACCATACACAACACATTATTTCTCTCAAATAATAGGAAACATGTTTTTATATGAGGAGAAATACGACATAAAAAATATTCATTCCTCGGATAGATATTCGATTCAAAATATCCTTAGTTGCGCGAAGCAAGAGCAGGGGTCAAGAGGAGTGGAGAATCATAGAAGCTCCTTGTTTGGAGGCAATAGGAGAGCATTTAGGAATATTTACAAAAAATATATATACACTACAAATAAAACTTCAATACGTAATTCGCATCAACTCCAAATGTATTGTAGTGAATACAAATATATATTATGTTTAGACTAAGTACTTGAGCAAATTTGAATTAATATTTTTCTTGTATTTTATCATTATTTCATATTTCCTCTTGCTTGATATCTTTTACTTTTGTTTCTTTTTAAGATTTATATGCTTAAAACATTCTATCCTTGTTGGCAGCGGACTCCTTTTTAGAAGGGAGCAATGTTCCTAGGACAGTCCGATTAGGCGCTAGGCACCCCTCTTCCGACCGACTAGCGTCTAGCTATTTTTAGAGTATTAATAAGGATATTAGAAATTGAGTGGGGTCAATTGAACCCACTAGCTTATAAGGGCCTCCAACTTGGGGTGGGGGTGGGGTGAAGAAAAAATCACATAAAGAAAGAAAAAAACCAAATTAGATATGAAGGCATTTTTAGTTCTTTGTAAGGATAGATACGCAGTAGCAAAGCTGACATGAACAAATTTTGAGGTTACTAAGGAGCAAATGACATAATCATAAAGAGCACTGGCTGCAACATAATACAACTACCCACTGCCGGAAATTAACAACCAAGACCTTGAGTAACCATGGTACTGAAACAACCACCGAGAAACAAAATAACAAAATAATAATGGTATGTATGATTGACCGAGACACCTCTCATTTGATGCACAATGATACTCGAATCTGAGACTATTAAGATCTTAATAAGCTTTGATATGCACCTAGTACTCAAATCCAAGCCTACAAAAACTAGACATGATTTAGAACCTAACGGGCTCCCCCTATCTCTTAAAGCTTGCTTACTTCACGAGCCCTTCTTCGCTATGAGTGCCCACAAATTAGGATTTTGTATGTTATCCTGTTGGTGAATAGTTTTTTCGAACCTCACATACTTGTGTTGAGGTTTTACAAGGCCTGCAAAACATGCCACTTCCTCTAAAACTCTGGCTGTCTCCAATAGTAAGCGTACGTAATGATGTATTAAGCAGTTCAGCATCCCCCAAACTACATGTCAGGCTATCCCCTACCTATCTCCTACTAGTTTTTCTACGCTGTTTCTCACTTTTACATCATCTCAATGTACTTTTAAGAACCCAGTGTGAGTCATACGATAAGTGAGCAAGTCTAATTCTTCGAGCTTAGATTCTTTTTAAGCTTACTGGAATCTTTAAAAAGAAAATTGAGTTTTAGGCTATAAACAAGTAAAGCAATGCTGTGCTCGAATAGCCAAAAGTGCAAACTTTGACTCTGTCGTAACATTTTTAAGGGCAACACATAGGTCAGGTAGCAATTTTTAAGAATCACAGTGGCGCAATGCAAAGATAGCTTGTTCAAGATATATGCTTTTTGTTATAGTTAAATGACAAGTCGACATAACCACCCAAAAGCCCACCTCCCCAAGTTTGGGTGCCCGCTCTGAAAAAAATAGTCCGTTGCGGTTGCACGTGTGCGGGTGTGTCAATAGCGCGTATGCTCACCACAGGAGAAGCATAGTCATGAGAACCAAACTTGTCCTTTGCTTATGTTCCCCCTACAAAAAGGTTGATACCTTGTTGCTTTTGGATCAGCAAGCAGGTAAAGATGAAAGCTTTGGTGGACAAAATAAGTATTCCAGCTGAACCAAGTACTAATCCCAAAAAACGAACTTTAAACACAATTAGAAACTAGGTTCGCATAAAGCCACGAGCATATGACCTTTGTCCTACACAACAGATGACGGGGTGTTATTGTTCCTGCAGCCCTCAGCAGAAGGATACCTACCCTGGGGCTGGGCTAGCTACGCATTTTCCACAAAAATAAAGAGAAACTTAGGCAAGGACGCAGGGGCTCCTGTCCTTGCCAACTCACTCAAATAGATAACTATTCTTGTGCCAGAGTGCATGGAACACCATCGAATCTCAGACGAAAAAGAGAGAACTTTCGTGAGCTGACACTTCTTCCCATTAGTTGGACTTCTACAACTATATAAAGAAATATAACTACAAGTTCCGTGCTTCCAATTAGTTAGATTTCTACAACTATATACAGAAATATAACAACAAGTTCCCGCAAAACTATACAAATAGCATCATACCAAGATGAAATCAAAGCCCTAAATTCTCCCAAAGATCGAATTGACAATCAACGGAGGAAAGAACCCTTATCTTAACACAAACTGGAAAAACATGAATCCATGGTTGAATCCCTTAACTGCTGCAAACAGATTAAATCATAACAGCAGCTTGATGATTATTCTGATGCAATTTAGTGTGTGCAAATGAAAGGATAAAGAGAAGGGGAGAGTATATGATACCTGAATCTTGGCCTTGACATTGTCGATAGTATCACTGCTCTCAACCTCGAGAGTGATGGTCTTTCCGGTTAGGGTTTTCACGAAGATCTGCATCTCCCTTTTCCCGCAACTGACTACAGAGAGAGAGAGAGAGAGAGAACAAGGAAATGGAAGAACCCGATATCAGAACGCTGACTGGGTGATATCTAAATATATTTTATTTTTATTATCAAAATACCGGCAAAATAGGAAAATTATTATAATAATAAGGTTTTCCAAAATTACTTATAAAAGGGACTAGCTAATTATTATTATTATTATTATTTTGAAGAGGTTCAATTTTGAAAATTTCTTGCTATTTTTTGACTCATTTTAATCATTACAAGTAAGCTAATTAATTTTGTTTTTTTGATCAAAGGGACTCGATTTTGATAACTTCATGTTCTTTTCAAACTCATTCAGTGGTTGAATTCATGAAATTTGATATGTGAAGATGAGTCATCGGTGAAAAATTCCGAATCAATTTTCAAAACTCTTACAAATAGCTTCTGATAGATTAAATTTGTTCCTCTCGCCTAAATATTTTTATTACTAACATTTCGTGGCACATAACATTTATGTTTTTTTTTTTTATTAAAGACCCTCCGGTTATTCCTAAATTGTTATAGGAAAAAACCAAGATTTTGCTATACCCTTTTATTTCGGAATGGATATAAGAAGAAGTAAAACTTGCTTGGGTGCTGTTGAGATGAACCAAAATGGTCCAGCAACTTGGGCCTTGGGGTGATGGATTGGTAGCCCAAACTCAATTAGACCCATCGGTGGGTCAGATCCAATCCAAATTTCGAACGAAATTATATTTGATGAGACAGGATGGGATCTGATATTTTCACGTCTCATCGTAATATTCAATTTGTGTTGATTTCTTATTAATGAGCGAAAAGAAAAATAAAACTATTAGATTTTATAACTCTTCCCCGACTATGTGTCTTTTGAATCTTTACACTGCCCACAGCCAATAAAAATTAGCCGCTCATATTTGTTGAGCTTTAAAAAAACACGATGATCATAAGTTTTATAGCTAAAGTTTGAACCCACATTAGTTTGACTAAATTAGGGCTACAATTTATTTTGACTAAATTAAGTCATAATCTAGACTATCGACGTTGATACCTTCTACCATATTAATTTGTAACTAAAATAATAAGTACCATACTAAATTATATTTTTTTGCAACAAAAACTCGTTCATAGGCATACCATAACACAATTTATGCCTCCAAATTTTTTCTTATCCCCCTTGAAGGACAGAGTCAGCTTAGTCCCCTTTCTATGTCTCGTTCAAGCGATCTGTCTTTATACATCTATCACGCATGACCCAATAGGACCATTGAATAATATCTACTAATTTTAATAACAACTAATTTACGTCAAAATGAGCAAAAGTATGTGTAAATTAATTGTGTGTATGAGTATAAAACTGTAGATGGTCGGAGGCGCAGTAAATATTTCTCCACCAAGCCAAAGCTTAGATTTTTCTCCACCGTCAACGACATTAACAGATAACACATAATAAATTAGAATTACTCCCTTCAATTATCAAAGTTTATCATTTAACTAGCGTCAACTCTTAAATGTTACTACAACTTATCCCTTTTTCCCGGCTTCATGTGTCTCCCTCAAATTAAGGTTAAACATACTCGAAAGATCAAAAGTTGTATATTCAAAAATTAATATCCCAAGTGCAATCTTCCAAAAATAAGTCTACAAACACAACACATTATTCATGTACAGATTTAAATATAAATGTGTCCAAAAATTATTATATGCACATAAAATAATATGCATCAGATAATTCTGAACGCATTTATATTCAAATCTATACACAAAACAATGTGTTAGTAGATTTTTTCCGTCTTCGAAAGGGGGTCTTCGCTTCAAGTTTTCAAAGAAATGGACAGATCAAAAGACGATGTAGGTTTTTCGTCATCTCGTGGGGGAGGTTTAAACACCACAATAAATGTCGCATTCAATGGCTTTAAGGCAATTTTAATTTACCGATATTTTCTCTCGATGCAAACAAAAAAATAAAGTAAAAGTATTACTGCCATTAATTGCAAAAGATGTAAAGTTGATATCTTTAGAAATTATTTAATCGAATAATAAATATAAAATAAAAAAGTCAATTGTCTACACATTTAATTTAATCTATATATTCATTTCCATTTCGTTTGGGGCATTGACTACTGGTATTTACTTTTCCATACCCACCTCTCTACTAACTCTTCATTTTCCTTTATTTATGTTCACTTCCTTTCCTCTGTCGCAAAGCGATTTGATAGTTAAAACGATACATTTTTTGTGTTTAAAAAATTGCGTTTGCACGCCGACATCATTTTAAGCACAAAAAACGATATTATTTTAACGTATAACACATTCGTAACAAGTTTGTGTCCTATTCAGAACACAGTCCCACCCTTAACACAATTATGTATCAAAGATTTAGACTTCAATTTCAAAATCCATTGAACAAGATCTCAGGATCGAGTCTCCATAGTCCTTTATTGGGGTTAAACTTATTCTTGGGGGTTTTAGCCAAGTAATAACTCTAAGCTTTGGCGTTGATATAGGTACGGTGAGAGAAATTACAAATAGATGTGAACCGAGTAAACAATGCTCCTTAACTCTAAGCCTATCTACACATTTATTTTTTCTACCAAAAAAAATAGAGGTGATAACTTGATTTAATGAGCGTCCATCCATTGAGATTGAAATCTATGACCTCTTTAGAAGAGATCATGTCTTTTAGGCATACTCCACTTTTGCTTTAAATAAAGCGAAATAAGCAAAAGATTAAACTGACGCATGTTTGACTTGTCTTGCCTTCTTTCTTGATTTTGAATGAGGTAATCTCGTTAGCAATCTTCTGTCAATTTTATTCATTCGTGTGAACCGAAAGGACACCTTGAAACAAAATAGGAGGAGGAAAATTTTGTCAAAGTAGATTATTGTTGACAATAGACTACATACCAAAAAACTCGCTTGTATTTTTTTCCCGAGCTAGTTAAATCTAACTGTTACAAATATTTAGTGTGATCCGAAAGATATCGAATGAATAAAAGTCTCCTTTAAAATCATTCACCGTGCACCCACCCCCAAGTAAATACTTCATCAGGAATTACACGAAGGTAGATTATAAACTTTTGGTAAAAAAACACGCGCTCGTAACCCAAGAGATAAAAGTACATTACATAGTCATTTTTTATAAAATTAGTGACTTGCTCATATGGTGACTTTGACATTGAACATTTCCTAAATGGGTACTCCGAGATCCAGTGAATTCAATACCAAAACTCTTTTCTCATTAAATCTCACCCTATGGCGAAAGAACTAATTAAGAAAGTATTATTTGTGCCAAATTTTTCATTATTTCTTACCAAATCACACTTGGGTAATTAAAATCTCATCAAATGCTCTCTATTTACTTTCTTTCCAAATCATTAAATCTAACATTTATTTTAGCATTTAATTTGTGATCATCATAATTTTGCATTAACATTTTCTCATTGACAAAAGTAATCGGCAAATCAAAACAATTGATATTAATATTATGAATTAATCACCACATGCATTTATGGTATCGTATTATCTCCAATAAATGTAAATAATAAAAAACATTGAACTAGAATCATCCTTCAGTTATGCATACATACAATTAATGAAAACACACACTTTATATTGATGTAAACATTGGAGTCCCAGGTGGGACATGAGACATCTTGATGTGAGCAAAAAAATATTTTTATTATTTTATTTTATTTTAAAAATATGATTTTTAGGATGAGGATCGGATTATTCAGAGGGTTCAAGAACGTTATAGTGCAACAATACCGTAATACAGTAAAATAACATAATTATGTCTCTTTTGACTTATAGTTATTTTTAAATTTTTAGTGGAACTTGGCCTAAATAATTTAGTTCACTATTAATTCAATCACTCATTCAAACCCGGTTGATATTCGTTAGGTCAGTTTTGTGCTAAATTATGAAAAATCATTGTATGTCATTTCTCAAAGTTTTGAATATGAGGGATAAAGTTGTCATTTTTATTTCAATATGTGCCCTTAATGTGGCTCAAAATACACATCAATAATTTAGTACAAGCAAAATAAACCTATTTTATTTTTACAAAGGTGTTCATAAGACAATAATTCAATAATCTAAAATCCGAGTAATCGGCTTAATGGTTAAGGTTTAAAACTTCAAAATTTATTCATTCTTAAGATTTTAAGTTTGAAATTTCTCACGTGTTATCAATTTTTATGGAGTCAGTTCATATATTGGGTCTTTCACAAGTGAATGATAATATTAATTCTCTAGATATCAGTTAGGAATTTGGGAGGTTATTGTGCATTGTATAAAGCAACTTGTGTTGCACGCACGCAGAACACTGCTCGGATGAGACCTTCACGTCTAGTTCGGAGGGTGGGAATATCCCGACGCTACTATCATTATGCCTTTGCAATGATACTTGGTTTAATTCTATTTGTGACATTTTCTCGTATGTGATACTCTCTATCTTTTTGGGTAGATAATCGATGCACAACAACCCGTGTTGCATGTCAAAGAGACGTCGTTTTGGCACGTAGCACGGACTATTGTGCACAATACACAATAGAGTCTCTTAATGGACATTTTGGCACCAGCACAGATTACTGTGCACAATACACAATAAAATTTCATGTTTTATCAATCAGGTGAATATACGCTGATCGGAATACTATGAATTATCAAAATAATAATATCTCATGATGCCAAATTCACCCAAATGTATGAAACAAAATTGTCAATTTGTTTCATTTAATGAGGGGGGTGTGTGTGCGCGGGGGGTATTAATTTAGGCAATAAAAAAAGGGTAAATGGGGTCTACTTTAAAGCATGCAATAAAACACAGCTGTCCACTACCACTAGTATTTCCCTTCCCCTCCCTTAGCATTTAATGCCGCCACAACTGACGGCCCCCTTCCCTCTTTTAACTCTTTCAAAGCCCCCTCATTAATTACCGATTTAATACTCTTTACATACACATTTGATTCGATATCTCCTACATAGTATTGTATTTTTTATTATAGTAATATAATCCCAAATATTTCATAATTGCCCTGATTATAATCCTCTATGGAAAATAACTCTGCAGATTTTGAGACTCAAATACACAGAGAGCACTACAAAATATGTGCACAGTTAAAACAGTACTATTTTGGTATAAGAATATTATTTAAACGGTTGAATAATTTTTAAATAGTATTTTGATAATTAAAACAGTATCATTTTAATCATTTTAATGCATAACAAATTATATTATCTATATTTTAAAATTAACAATGCAATTTACAGAGGGTTACTATCAACCCAAACTTATTGACATGACTTATTAGTCTTTTTAGACTTGTCTTTAAAATTAATGATACGACTTATTAATCTTTTTTGAAATTGTTTGCACTTCATAATGAACCCAACTGATTGATTGGATTTGAAGATTTTGATATGTTACGCGTTAAAATAGTGTTATATTGACTATCAAAATATTGTCTAAATGATTGGATTGTATTTGAGCAATAGGCATTCAAAACAATATGGTTTTGGTGTGCATCATATTTTGATCTACACATTAAAACGGTATCATTTTGACTGTTTAATGGTTGGACGATATTTGAACAATACTTTGATAGCCAAAACGATTCTAGTTGTTTAGATGATAAAGATTAAGTCTAGGAAAACACTTCTCGTGTATATATTCAAATACAGTTGTATTTGGAATAATTCGATATACGTAGAATCCACATTGATTTAGAAGGTTTCATGTACATCGACCGATTTCGAACACTCTGTTTCTAAATACGTGCACAAGAGATTGCGTTTATAGACTTATCCTGCATACAGGATAAGCGCATCACAAT
>JABCMJ010002683.1:13579-26249 GCA_014822125.1 Arbutus unedo
CCCCCCCCCCCCCCCCCCCCCCCCCTCACCATTTCCTTTATGTTGCTTCCATACATGATATGATTCCCCTTAATGTTTTGATCAAATATGAAGCCAATTACCAGCATCCAACTAAATTGCCTCTACCAACTTGCTGGTTTTCTGTTAAAATTTGATCAATATTTTCAGTGAATTCTGGGTGTTTATCATCGAATTCTTCGATTGTAGAAGTTTTCGAGGTTGGACTTGATTAACCATTTAATGATTTTTAATTTTATTGCCTTATTTTGAAGACATCTCCATAATTTACAGTTCAATTGCTGAAGAAAATTTGGTAGCATTTATGCGAATTAATACCGGTTGGGTTGATGATATTTTTTTTAAATTAATTCATTACTCTCATTAACTCAATGGTACGATAAATCCTCAATCAAGATCATCAACAGTTGTTTTTTTGTCAACATTAATATCTAAACTTTCCTCTTTTTCTTTTTTTATTTATTTTCTCTCTCTTTGTATCTCTCTCTCCCATCTCTCCATGTCGGGTTCGGGAATGTTGCAGTGCAACAGAACGACTTCGTTTGCATCAGTTTGGAAAGTATATAAACAGCCTTAAATGTGTATAAATCTATGTTTGATCGTGTATATTTTGCTTATACGACATCTTACTGAGTTTTCCACTTATATTTTTGCAAAAAGCCGCTCCACGGTAGTAAAGTCTCATCTTGTGTGTTGGCCAAAGTGACAATAGTCACATTGAACCCTCGAATATGTTCGGATATTTCAACATGATCTTCCTGTTCTGAAGAGAATTTGCAAAACTATGTTTCCATCGACATATGAATGGAGTTTTCCCTTATTTCGACTGGAGAATCTAATAAACATTTTTGTGGAGATTGTGACAAAAACATTAGACATCCATGCCCTCAGAGAGTGCTTTGTTTCGCATATCTTTTTTTATCTTTATTTGCCCTCAGAAGGGATTGGATTGAAATGACTTTCCTGTCAAAGCCCTTTCCTTTTGTGTGTGTATCAAATTCTAACCGCACGAAATCTTTATTTAAATATCAGTATTGAGTTACTTTTGAATAAAAATGCCTTCAAAAATAAAAATAAAAATTGAATGACGTGAATATAGTCTCTTTGCTCGTTATGAATCCATTGATTGCCGTAATATATCTCCTTACTTTGGCATGGGGGAGATTTGTCAACATTTATTCGATTTTTCTGTTTTCATTCTTTTCAAGAAGTACTTTGCCACTAGATTTTATAGAGATGGTTTGTATTTATCGATGAGGATTTGCTTCTTTTCCTCTCATGAGGTGAGGAATTAGCTTACGGCAATATACTTAGACTCCCCCTTCAACAAGAAAACCTAAGGCTTCCACTTGGCTCCTACCTATAGGGGCACCTGAATCAGACCCAATCATTTGTCAGGTCAGGCCCTTCACTAATGGAAGTCGGTTTCTCGTGAACTCCGTTAGCTAGAAGTGGGTCCTTCCAGCCATCGATCTTAAAAGCTTTCCAAGTCGGTGTCTAAAATAAGGCAAGCCGTGTAGCGAGGGAGAAGTAGACAAGTTGGTGTAACTTAAATGCAATGTAAAGGTCTTTATCTGTCTTTTGTCTGATCATTTCTATTGCTAATTTATGCTTATCAATCTCTTATCCTTCCCAATCCCTCGAGAACACTAACCTTATACTCCTATTTCCTCGTTACCGTTGGTTATAGGACAACGAATTTGTCACCGGATATGTTTCATAATCTTCTTACCTCTTCTCTGTATCTGCAAAACTAACACCATGTGCATATCTGGAATTCTTCGTTATTTCGAAACCCATAGTTCCAGCTATGATGTCAAGAGATTTGGTGAAATATTTTTGTGTGGAGGACAGCCCTCATGTTTAGCTTGTTGATAGCATAATCATCGTTGGAAAATTCTACCCTATTTTGCTTAACTATTGACTTGTGTGAATATTTGATGAAGTTGTTCTAATTTATTTCCTCTTAATTTTGTCATTGCAGTCAGGGAAAGTGTACCTCCAAAGATGCAACTCTCCAAACTCATCCTCTTCATCAGATCATAGGAGCCAACAGTCCAGTGGAACAGTTACAAAGCAGCTTCAAGACCTAAACTTCCCACCATCATCAAAACAGCCGCTAAACCTCTTCGACGACACCAATTTAGACCTAAAGCTTGTCCCCTCGTCATCGTCAAGTTACCAAAGTGTATGCACACTCGACAAAGTAAAATCTGCGCTCGAAAGAGCAGAGAAAGAAACGATCAAGAAGCGCTCCATGTCCATGTCAAATTCATCGTCCCCGCCTTCATACACTTCGTCTTCGACCAGAGACACCAAGATGGAGTGTGACGAGAGATCATCTTCATCGTTTGCGGCTGGCTGCCCTAATTGCCTCCTTTACGTGCTGATATCGAAAAACGACCCCAGGTGTCCGAAGTGCCATACTTTTGTTCCATCACCAATTCCCATCAAGAAACCTCGGATTGATCTCAACATTTCGATATGAGAAGTTCGAGGTGAACCTTTTTTATGTTTTAATTCGATTGTTTTTATTTTTGTAAATGTTAGAAGATAGTTAAGGGAAAGAAAGGAACTGGTATATATATGTTTCAAAAGGGTTGGTGTCCTCTACTGGAAATAGAAAAGGTAAGTTTTCAAAGCTTATCTCCACATATTTTCGCCAACTGCTATGATAGTATTTCAATGTTCTATATTTCGTTTGGATTTTGGATAACTAGAGACTTAAACTAATCCAGTCATGTGTCTTCCGAATTTCTCCAAACCTTTTGAAGTCGATTGTGATGCCATAGGCGTTGATGCCAACGAAGTACTCAACCAAGAGTGTCATTCTATAGCCTCCTCTATGCTGAACACTGCTAAACAATGATATTCAACCTATGACAAGGAACTCCATGTTGTTATTCGCGCTTTGTATCGTTAGTGCCATAGTCAATTTTCTCCGCGGGTCTTCACCTGTTGCCAAGGGCCGTATCAAGTTGAATCACATACATGTGAAATTTTGAATGAAAACAAATAAGAAAACAATGTTATACACGTTTGTATCTTCTAATTGTCATGTCTAAGGTTTGCTTTTGTATGATATTATTATGCCTTTACTTTGAATGGAAAAACTGATTAATTGCAGACAGAGACTTGTGGTTTGATGATGTACTTACTAATAGGGTTTTTGTAGGGATATAAGGGTTATGGTGAAGGGTGACATCAAACACAGAATAGTTGTGTACAATAAATGATTGAAAATAACCATCTACCTAAAGCTTTGTTGTCAAGGGTGATGTTTTTTTTTACTACCCGGAAATTTGTTGTGTACAACGCACGAACTAAAACGGTGTCGTAATATTATTCTAAAGGTCGGACAGTATTTGAGTAGCATTTTAGTGATTAAAGTTGTATTATTTTGACGCACAATATACTTTGCTGTGAGCTTTGCATATCAAGATTTCTGTGTTCGTTTGTTTCACGATTGCTTACTGAAAAAGCTACTTGTATGACATATATGTAAGCATTCCATTTATGCACCACCTAACTCATAATAAATGGAATTCATTTCTTTTACAATCAATAAAGATATATATACCTACCATCTCAGACGTGGTTTAATGTCTTTAAGTTTCATTTTTTCCAAAAAAATTTAATTCACTGGACAAAATTTATTGTGACCAATCAGATCAGGCTCTTAAAATAGCAGTTATATAGTGAAAGTCTAGCTGCTACTTGATGTCGTTTTGGTTCACAGAAAGGTCCTATTGCACCTGCAGCTTAATTGTAAAACACACAAAATTCAGACTCTAGTTTTTTTTTTTTTTTTGAAAAATTACCAAAAAAGTGGCCTTGACTGTAAATAATACCCAAAATATCCCAAGTTTTGAAATTCCCAAACTATGATAGGAATTAAAATTATCCCACAAACATGGTAAGCATGTAAAATATTAACCTTTTTCTCTACATGGAACAGTGTCGTTTCAATCTAAGGAGCACGCGAATTATGTCCCTAAGCGTGTCTGTTATTCACGAAGAGCAAATTAGTCGTTATGCACGAGAAGCAAAGCAATTGTGTATGAGTAACAAGTTTGATAATGTGTGTATTTTTAATGAGCCTAGTTGAAATTAAGTCGAACAACGGTATTATAACGGTACTATAAAATTTGCGAAAACAAAGACAATTGTATGTTTCATATAAAGGGTGCTTTATAAGATTGTCTTTAATTATAATCACGTCTATATGCTTTCAACTATTACGGTACTCTGTTAAATTTTAAAATACTTTCATTAGGTTTTTAACTAGCTCATTACATAGTACGCACACTATTACGATTGACTTGCTCATAGGTATCGTAATTGCTCCTCATAGATAATAAACTTGCTCCTCATGAAAAACAAGCTTATTTCTCATAGACAACGGACTTGCTACTCATACATGGTTGACTTACTCTTCGTGCATAACATATTTGCTCCTTAATCATAATTGCCGTGCTCTACAGAAAAGAATGAAGGCAAAAGACGACACCGTTTGTTTAAGGGCAAAAATAATCAGTATTCTACACGACAAACTTGCTCCTCACATATAACAGGCTTACTCCTCGGTCATAATAAACGTGCTCTAAAAACAAAAATGAAGGCATGAAACGACACTGTTTTACCAAGGGCAAAAGGACCAATATTTTACATATTTACCACATTAATTGTGTGATAATTTTTAATTTTTACCATGTTTTGGGAGTTTTAAAAATTGGGACCATGATTTTAGTCAATGCCACTTTTTTTTTTTTTGCAACTTTCCCTAGTTTATTCTCATCTTATGTCTATTATTTTGGCTTTTTATTTTAAGTGAATTGCTCCATTGAATTAAAATAAACTTTTTAAGTGAAGTTTAATTAGTGGGAAATGTGTATCTATAATCCAATTTAGAAAGTTAGGGTTGACCCCAAGCTGTAGTTCTAGGGACTTGGGGAGTTACAGCTGAAGTGTGAAAACCTCCAGACAAACAGGACGTTGTAAATTAAACTCTGTATTAAAGCATCTCCAATGGTGTAAATCATTAAATATGTTATAAATAATACAAAGGTCCTCGTGTCGCCAAACAAGCTCCAAGAAGCATCAAACATTTCCGATCAGATATTTATAGAGCAATTCTTATATAGTAATTAAGCACTAGTTTTCAATGTGACTTCATGAAAAACAATCAAAGATGAGATTCAAAAGAATGATATGCACGTAATGGTCATTATAGTGGTTCCTTCGGCTCCTAAAAAATGTCTGAAAAAACTTGCTATGGAACTACTGATCAGTAGGGGCAAAAATACATTAAGTAGATTTAACAGCCAACCACTCAAGAGGGTGACAAACTGCCCAATTATTCTTCAGCTCAATAAAGTTAATTGACTCATGTTCGTAAAACACATTTCGATGATGCAATATAGAATTTCGTCTGAGCCAAAGAGTTGATGAGATCAATCAAATAGTATGATTCTTTGATTTTTGGTTTTTAGAATCTCCAAGACTCAACTAGAAAGTTATAAAAATATAACTTGGAGAAGGCCTAGATAATATAAAACTAGACAATGACAGAGTGACTTGTGATAGATTTATCAACGCTCAAAGAACGCTTGACTGAAGGAATAAGGCACTTTCAACAAAACAAACTTGATAAAAAAATTGAGAAAATAATAATAATAATAATAAAATAGGCCAAAAATATAAGCCACATTGATGGATGGACTTGTGAAAATGGTCATTGGTAATTAATGGAGAATCCATTAAATATAGAGAAAGTGACTTATATCCATGCAGTTTTGATTGCTAGCTAGATAGAAGGAGGGTACCCTTTGCCTTGAAGATACATTTAATACCACAGACTTCTAGCAGGTTATAAATGTTTGTGACAAGCTCATGAATAGATGAAAACTGCCTCTACCTAAACTTTAGCAAACAACATTAAAAGCCAATATTGCAATTACAAGCTTAGCATTTAAGTATCAGGGTCGGGACATTGCTGTGCACCTTTATACTACAGTACGGTTTAATTTTGTTTACATTTAAAATTATTTACAGACTTTTCAAATTAATATAAATTTAGTTAAACTATAATTAGCTTTAAATATGGACAAAATTACGTCAATTTGTTACACTATAACATTCCCGAACCATTGATTTTATTTTCATACTTGACAGGCTAACACCCAATAAATATGGATTATGTATGTGCCTGGTACACTTGTTAAATTCGCATATGTACGGTTTCAGATGTAGTCAAATGGTTAATTTTACCAGTCAACAAACCTTGATCTTGTCTTGTTCATTACATCACCATTTGTTAGGGTTTCTTGAGCTTTGCTCTAGTTTAATTTTTGAATTTTTTTTGGTTTTCAAAAACTTTTCTAAAAAAATATATTTGAAAATTTAAAATTAATGAACTAGATTTACTTGATTGTGTAGTGCTTTTAAGTTCAAATAAATCTAATCCATTAATTTTAATTTCGGAAATATTTTTTGAGACTGTAATATTTTTTTGTCTCAGATACACCAATTAATCTCCCATCCTATATTCCAAACGACCCATTTGTTAGCGGTTGAAATTTTAGAAAGAATATGATAAATATAACACGAAAGAGATATAGTAGAATGAAAGATTTATTTTAGAGGGATGAATAGTTATAAAAAAGTTAGTTTAAGTATTTTTTTTAAAAATAAAAATATCGTAGATATGAGTATATAGATGATATTTTTATAATTGATAATAACATTCTTGTAGAAGGGAGATATAAAAGGAGGATAAGTTATGAATATTAGAGGGAGTGAGATAATTTTATATGATATCCTGGGTGTAAGAAAACAAACAAATTTCGGATATGATAAACCACCAATGATATCGATTATGTCAGCGATACGTTCAACCATATGAAAGAGCGTTGGGCACAGTTCAAAATGTCTCATTTTCTATAAATTGAGCTAAAGTTAATATTTTTTTAGGAATTCTATGTGCATATATTAGAAATGCCATTTATTATAGCTTTTAGTATATTATTTCAAGTTCTTTGAATTCAAAAAGTATTCATATTGTAGTTCGTCTTTTCGTTGCGAGTTTTAGTATATATTTTCGCCACTAGTATATTAAAATTCTGACTCTGTCCTTAATTACAAGTGTTATGTGGGACTTATTAAGTGATAAAAATGGTGCTACACCAAATTCTATTGAGATTTGGTGCACCCAAAATTTCATCATCATATATAGAATTAGTTTACTTGTGATATGTCAAATGAGATGTCATGTTCCTAACAAATAGACTTAGGTGAAACCTAAGGGAGGTTACAAGTAACATTTATCAAGGTTTTGTCCGTAGGGTTGGTGGGCATAATCAAAGCAGCCTGACTTTTCCTTTGAAGCATTTAAGCTTAAACTTGAAAATTAATGTGCAAGATTAGGACCCAACTACAATTGGGCCCACCTAAGGGGATGTTGTTGGCAATACATGGATTTGGCATTAAGGCTAATTCCTAATTCCTAATTCCTAATTCCTAATATGTAATTAGGTCCACTTAAATGCATACGTTACGATACTGGGTCGAGAAAGCCTAGAATCAGATCATCGATTAACATCACTTTGCGTACTACATTGACAATAAATATGAGGCAACAGTCTTGAAAAAACCAAATCGAAAGAATATTTGGAAACTAAATTCACATAGGAAGGATTTAGATAATTAAGGGTGTGGCCCATTGCTGACACTTGTAGTTGAAGGAAAGAAGTTAATGTAAATAAGAAGAAGAACTACCACTTGAGAAAATTATTAGGTGGTACTGAGTACTTGACAAATGAAAAATTACGGACACACAAATTTTAGGTCATTCTATACCGAGTTAGATGGTACGGTGTATCTAACAAAAGATTAACATTATTTTTTATCTAGTACATACTCCCGCTAACTGATGATGAGATTATTTGTTCTTTAAATTAGTCATACTTGTATTTTTTCTAAACTAATGAGGGTGTTGGTAACTGTTCTTAATAATTCTCGTAGTAATTATATCAAGGATCTCAAACCTAAATATTTGAAATATGTGTGATGTCAAATTGAAAAAGACTAGCTGTCAACCTAAAAAATAAAGCGCGTTAGCCTATCTATTATAGTAAGAGATCATTTCTTACTCGTTAGTGCTTTACTAATAAGATGGAAAAGACTTTTTTAAATTACTCTACTACAACGGATCGTTAGTATATAGGGTACCGCGATTTGTGAGCTTGAAGGACTTGGTATTATGACAAAGTGGTATCAGAGCCAGGGATTAGGCCAAGCCATGGTTAGTGGTGAGAACCCATAGTCTAGTACCATCCAAGAAGCCTAATGAAGCAAACGCGTAATTATGTGAATTGCCTTGTTACACGACTGAAGGGACAGATTTATGTAAAAGTAGTCACAAGGAATAAGAGGTATCTAAACACATGCACTGAGATTTGGTTTTGTTCTTTGAAGTAATAAAGATGTGTTTTACTTCAAGCACTCAAGGTTATCCATGAGTGTTGGACCCTTTTTTTCATGGTATTTAATGGTGAAATAAATATCAATGACATGCTCAATTGACCATTATTATTATTTTTTATGAGCTAAAAGATAGAGGACAATTATCTATAACAGTCTCTATTAATGGGATCATATGGATTCTAAACTCGCGACGGACTCCGTAAGGTACTAACTCAACCCTATAGATATGCACACATTGTGGTATTTGTGTTTCTTTTAGAATGGGATGGAAAACACAAGAGAAAGAATCTCGTTCATAAGATGGTCTCTGGTAATAGTGCGGTATAGCGTTTCAGAATGCACGTGCAATTCTCAGCCCCATACCTCTCACAGTGTGATTTATATATCTACATATTTTTATCATCATATATATTGAAGACTATTTGAACTAAATCAAGCTTTTAGTAAGGCAAGACACGAAAGAGCATCATCTGCAAGTCTCAAACATGCGATCAGTTAAACAATACACGAAGAAATGTTGTCAGTAAGACTATTGAAGACTATGCTCCGTCGTGCCTTGCCTTCCCACAAGCTGGATGTAGTTCAAATATTCTTCAATATGACGATAAAAATATTCAGATAAATCACATTGTGGGAGGTGTGGGGCTAGGGATTGCACGCATATTTTAAAACTCTAAACCGCTTTGTTATCAAAAACCGTCTTACGAAAGATAATCTGCACTTGTAGTTTTCTTCCCATCTTAAAAAGAAAAAAAGATGCCAAAACACATGCATATTGAAAGCTATTTGAACCACAACTAGCTTGTAGAGAAGCAAGGCAAGAAGGAGCGTCGTCTGCAAGTCTCGAACATGCGATCAATTAATCAGGCAAGACACAAAGGAGCGTCGATCGTACACTTCGAGCACATGGTCAATAAAATTATTATGACTAAACCAAAATGAAAGTAAGTCATTTTATCATTAAGTAATATCTAAATATTCCACACGAGTGCTTGTCAAGGAGGCCACCACTAGTAAAACACAAGGAGCTTTTCTGTATTCAACTTTAACTTTGTTAGTGGGTGTTTGGGAGGTGTTTTTGAATTTTGAGATTTTTATTTTGGAATTTTTAGGTGTTTGGGATGCTGATTTTGTGATTTTAATTATGAAATTTTGATTGTCGAATTCTCAAAACAGGCATTTAGAGCTATAATCTCAAAAATAGGTCTGGAGCTACTTTTGAGATTCTGATTTTGGATTCTGAAATTTTTTTACCATTCTACTTGTAATTACTCACCCACAATCTAATAATTTGATTATACTACTAAACACTTTACAAATTTATAATCTATTTTACACAATTTTATCAAATACTTCACAGATTCTAATTATGAGTTTTCAAAATCTAAAATTTCAAAATAAAAATTACAGAATTCAAAAACACCTCAAAAAATTCATCCCAAACACCCACTTACTCCACTACAAGTTAGCATCAGTCAACTATAATCATTTAATGTCACTATCATTAAATGCTTGGTTGGTTTAGTCTCATTAACTTCAGCTAATTAAATGTCCTCTATTCAACATCAAACAAACACAAACATATGTGCATGCGTGCACACACGCACACACACACACACAAAATCTAGCTAGTTATCCTAATTAGGGTTTCATCAAATAAATAGATGAAAAACTAATTCGGCATCACAATGTTCTTTTGCATGAGCATATTGCAGAGTAAATAATTATGTTTGCCGACTTGAAAAAACCAATTAAATGATAAAAAATTAGATAAGGATAAATTTTTTATCTTAATATTTCGGGGTCGATTCTAAACAGATAATGATGAGAAATTCTAAGTTAATTCGAAGACTAACGAGAAGCTATCAGTTAACTAAACTCAAATTGTAGAAGAAAATGGTCGAAGATTCCGAATAAGACTTTATCTTGTTAGGATTTAATTGCAAGAAAGTTTAATCTGTCTCTAATGAGAAATCACGAGATGAAAAAGGACTCGAATTAAGGGTGAGAACCCCTATGAAAAGACAGACACTAATGGGAGCAACGGTGTATGGTAATTTGCTATTACGAGCATTAAATTTGAGAGTTATATTGATTTAGTGCTGACGTAATCATCTGAGTGACATTTCGCCGATCAGAGGTGGAAGATCCTTAATTTGACGGTTAATCATCTTGCAAAGTTAGATTTCAGACGAGTTTGAGAGTCAGTATGTTCGATCATAGTTCGAGGAACAAACTTTCTCAGTACACATACACACACATGACCCCTAATGGGTTGATTTGGTGGTTAAGACTTGAAACTTAAAGATTTGCCTCCCTCCTAAAGTTTTAGGTTCAAAATCTCTCGATGCTATTAATTCTTATAGTGTCACTCCATAAACAGTTTTGCTCTGGCTTTAATTAGATTCCCGTAAATAAACAGTGTAATTCGTTCTTCAAAAATTAATCGACATAAATATAAATTAATTTAGACATTCTAAATTATCAAAAAAATATAATATATATGCACACACATTCTTCTGGTGTGGTTGACAGGCCTGAGCAACCATAAAAGATGAAGGGGCAGATTTGAGCAGACATGATTTTATGTCTTGCATACGTAATGCTTGCGTAAAGTTTTATTTTATTCAACAAGAAAATTATAGATAATGGGAATCAAAATTGTCCAAGTTTAAATGCATATAATATATATATATATATATATATAGAGAGAGAGAGAGAGAGAGAGAGAGAGAGAGAGTACTAGTACAACAATTTGTGTGCAAGCAACATAGAATAGAATTAATAAGGGTAGGAAATTTGGCAGTGTCCTTTAAATGCTTGAAAACAGCACTTACCTAAAATTTCTCGAAAATGATGTAATTTCTATGGTTGTTTAATGGAGCCATAATGTAGGGCGTTTATGGGGGTGGTTCAATTTCCTACCTAACACTTGGATAAATGAGGGCTAATTGCTTAGGTTAGTGGTAATGCCATTTAAGTTTTTATTTATTACAATCAAGATATCCGGTCGATTTTGAGATTATTCACAATTTAATGTTGACTAGTTATCGGGAGACTAATCTTACCATCTATTTGTAGGAGCCCCATTTAAAGCTAAGATTTTTACTCTATATGGAGTAGTTTCATAAGAGTTGATAGCACCTGAGAGTTTTCGAACCTGAAACATAGGAGAAAGCATACTTTCTAAGTTTCAAACCTTGACCATTATGCCAACCGCTTGAAATTTTAATATTGGTGTTTAAATTACTTGTCATTAAAAAGGATGATTTTTGTATTTGTCTCTACAGAGATCTCTAGATCGTAAGACACTGTCGTCTTTGCGACATTGGAATATC
This sequence comes from Arbutus unedo, assembly GCA_014822125.1. Taxonomy (NCBI): domain Eukaryota; kingdom Viridiplantae; phylum Streptophyta; class Magnoliopsida; order Ericales; family Ericaceae; genus Arbutus; species Arbutus unedo. The sequence goes on from JABCMJ010002683.1 coordinate 25,420, forward strand.
TATTCGTCATTTTTGAAAAGTACACTTACAGTCACCCTTTTATCTTTTTTAAAATGTACAGAAAGTTGTTTCACGAATCAACTACATAATTAAAATCTTTAGTTGTTATAGAGCCGGGGACATATCCAATTCATTACAATAGTGACCTTGTTGATTCATATAATTTTTCATTCATCATTGAAGTTCTAGTCCTTGCTTACCTTCTTTTTTGAGATGCATAACCTGTCAAATCAAGGGCAAAGATAGAATCCAAATAAGGAACATTTTGAATGCAAGAAGCGAATTAAGTAACACTAATTAGATAAACAGATTCGCTTAAACTAGTTATAGATTGCAACCCAAGAGCATTGGAAAGAAAAATATTTTGCAGTCTAAGCATGCTTAATTCTAAAATTTGTCTCGTTTTATTTCGTCCTTTAGAAAAATCAAAGCAAAAAAGGACATGCACTAAATACCAAGACTTTTTGTCAATAGAGAGAACAATTCTACGACAATAGGAAGACGGCCTAATCTAAATACGTTGGCAATTACATCTCAATATTTTCATGTGCGCATGAGCGAGAAAAGATTCTTTGTTATACAAGGGTTGTGTCAGCTTACGTACAAGAGAGTAGTGAATTTTCCGATTCCAACATTCTCAAGCGATTGGGACAATCATGCATCAATAATAAGGTGGCGCAAATGGTGAGCAACGATTGCAGTGTCTTGAAAACAAATAAAGACAAATACAGCAATGGGTGTTATTCGAGTTCCACACCATCCCCGCCCCTTGCTGGAGATGGCAACGGGTATTAATATTCGAGTTCTACACTGTCTCCGCCGCTCCTGGG
>JABCMJ010002689.1:0-29850 GCA_014822125.1 Arbutus unedo
ACCAGACTCGATGAGCAGTTGGAGAATCCACCTAAGTAAGAAGAGCCAAGACCTGCTGGAAAAGACCTTGGCGGTATTTGTTTGTCTTACCTCTAGATGCTCTGTTTATCTTATTTTTTGAATAAATGTAAATCCTAAGGGGTATTTTTGTCAATTTCACTTCCACCATTTAAAAACTCTAATTGATCACATTTGCTTTATTTTTAATTGATAATAAGAATAGCATTTCTTTGATTTATGCTTTAATAATAAAATAAATAAAAAATTTAATTAATGTTCCAAAAAATTCGAAGCGTTAAAGAATGGGATTTATTCACTTACGTTTTGATCTTGTCCTAGTTAAGATTTTGTATAAATACTAACTTTACATACTGAGTTTTTTTCCCTATTCCTAATTGATTATTCTTTTGTTCTTCGAACCATCGTCTATTTTTAAATTTGTTCTCCATTATCTTTCCTTCAGCCCTTTTAATTATATGATCTCATCGACTACGAATCAAAGGTGACCAATGGGCGGTGTTCAACATTGAGGGCTCGGACGACCTCCTTAACGACTTCGTATCTTAACAAGTGATCAATGGGTCATGAATAATTGTATAATTTATTCATCAACCTGACACGTATTTATACTTGTATTTATAGGATTTATGCATGTCCACCCGAGTATACGCTGAGAGGAAGTCAGGGTTTTATTTAAAATATAAATATTTAACTATTTAAAAGACATGAGAAACAGTATTACATAATTATTGAATTTGACGATGTTTCCTATCCGGAGGTAGAGTCCCAAAAAAATTAAGAAACTCAACTCAGTACACCTATTATAATATTTTGTTTGACGGATAGGAGAGCTCTGCTGTGCAGCAAAACGATATTATTTTGGCATAATAAATAATGTCCGAATAATATTTTAACTGTCCGAACAATATTTTGTGACACACAGTGAACAACTGAGCCCCAAGTCCATCTGGTTGTGTACATAATATGTTGCATCTTCTTTTGGGGAGCGAATGGAAAAGCTTGTGCACAACACATGATGTCATATTGGGCATGTTTGATTGGAGGATTAGAGGTGAGATTAGATTAATAATTTCTACACTCTTTTTAATCCCATATTTGTGTATATTTTTATTCTCGAACTATTAATTTCAACATAACTAAATATCCTTTCAAGGGAGGACAATTCAATTCTAGAGGGGTGGGGGACTAATTGAAAATTTACCTAAATATCCTCACATATTCTAAAAAGATGATATATTACTTTGTTTTTCTAAAAAATTTCTGTTCGATTTTGATTTTTTAGCTCTAAGCACCGAACTGGACAGAAATAAAAAAACATTAATTTTTTTGATCTAATTTATATTTTTTGTAAGTTATATTTATTTTATCATATATATATTTTTTGGTAATTTTTATCTTTTTTAATATGTATTCTCTTATTTTTCTTTAATATGTAGTTTTTATGTTGGGCATAACTCTTTAATAGCTCAAATAATTATTTTTTAATAAAAAGTACCCATTTTTTTAACATTTGACTTGGTACAACTAAACCAAAATTTGGATCAAACTGGACTGAAATCGAAAAAATCAAACAAAAATAACTTGATTCGATTTTGGTTTGAAAAATCCTAAACCGAAAATTCTGGTTTGGTTCAAATTTTTTCTCCAAACCGGACCTATTACACTCCTAATCCTAACTATTTTTTTCTATTTTTCAAATATTTTTCTTCTCTAGCGATAGATCTGATGGCACATCCATATTTTCTATTGAAAAATAATGTTTTCTGTTTTGGACCCTTGTAGTCAGAGTTTATACGAAAATCAAGCTTTTGTTTCATTCATTAGTGAAACCGAATGTATTTTTTTTTTTTTTGGTTTTTTTGTGAAGAAACACAAAAAAATGTTAGAAATTGAACAAACTGAAATTTGATCGGGTTGTAATTTTCTGTTTATTTTTATCATTTCTTGTTTTTGGAATTAATTAGTGAAAGACATAAAACAATATATAGAGGAAAAAGTTATACTTAACTGGGGTAAAACATTGCAATAAAGGCAAAATAGTCAATTTAGACATTAATCCTTATTCATGGGTCTTCAAAAACAAACATAGGATTGACCGGATACGACTTGTCTATTATGTGTCTCATGCACAAACAAATACAGAATAAAAGAGAATATTTTAGTAGTAGTCCTAGGATTATTTAGTCCTTAGTCTCTGGACTAATAATCCTTTCAGTACAATCTCATATAATCCTATCTCCCGAATCAAACAAGTTTATTATGTACTAAAATAATGTCATTTTAACACATTAAATATTATTTAACTATTTTAATTATCAAAACGATGTAATTTTATTAGCAAGTTTCCTAAGTCATGGTTGACCGTGACGTGTGAGGGGAGAGATGGATAACTCAAATGTGAGAGGAGAATCTGCCAACAATGATTCGTGAATCTAGAGGGAAGGAAGATTCCAAGTTTTTGAATATTACCGCATTTTGAACCATTGAATTTCAATCCAATCCCTATTTGATCCCTTCCATACATTGTGTCGCATTTGATTTTAAACAAATGTCTTCGTCTTCGTCTATACGATTGGCTCTTCAGGTCTCATTGGGAAACACCAGGATTTCCACGTCAGCATGTTCATGTCTTTTAGTGCGTACTCTATCTTAACCTACGCACTCTTCGCCTACCACACCAACCCCACCCACCCACCCACCCACTCCCACCAGATCCTGAAATTGATGGGTTCCTTGTATACTTAATTTAGGATTAATTACAAAATACTCCCTTAAGCTGTAATCTCATATTTTCACTTTACCTTCTTCATTTAGAAAATCCTACACTTTGCCCCTTTAATCTATCATTTAGTATCACTTAACTCCCCATATTTGGGAGTAAAACACTAGTCTGACAGGCACATGTGAATAATTTATAACCAACTACTTTATTTTTTCATTGGGACATTACTATATTTTTTTCTTATGAGTTTGGCCTAATTAATTTTTTTTTTTGTTTTTAGTAAAAAATATTTTGCATCTGTGCATTATTGATTCGTCCCGACATTAAATTTCAAAAAAAATAAAAAAGTATAAAATAATTTTTTTTAAGTTTAAAAAAGACAAAAATAATATAAAAATCTATGCTAATGTAGATTGTTTTCATCTTTAGTGTACTTTTTACTTTTTTTGGCATTTTTTTTAGATTTGTCTCGTCAATACGAACTAGTGTGCCATTAAAAATTGACGTAAAATGAACAAACGCAATTTTTTAAATAAAGATAAAAATAACAAAATTAGCCAATTAATATACTTAAAAAGTCCCTTCAATTTGTTTAGGTACTTCCTATGTTGATCGTCAATAATTTGTAAATCACTGGACTAAAATATTAAACCGGTTAAATAGGTTAATGTTTGCATAAAATCTTAAAAAAATAAAAGGCAAAAATTATGTTTATTTACTTTTTCACAACGATGATACTACATCACATAGTTATGAATTTTCGATTAATTTGATTGTTTCGACATACATGACATAAACATCACAGCCTACAAATTAGCTACTTGAATTATCACATTAATGGGACATGCACTAAACCCCGCTTGAGAAATGATTTACAGTGAAAAAAATTCCTGAATAGCAAGGATATAATTAAACAAGAAGAACTAATTTTATTTATACATATATTAGACACGAGTCATAAAATGATAATCATTGAATATGATGTCTCGGTGAAATGAGAATCATAAATTTCTCCTATATGCATGTCATGTTAGAGTTTAAAGCCCAGATTTGAATGGAAAGGTAATAGAAGGGGCTAAGTGATAGTAAATGCTAGATTAGAAGGACAATGTGTAAGGTTTTTCAAATGAAGAGGTAAAATGAAAAAATATAATAGTTTGAGAGAGTAATCTGTAATTAACCGTATATTTTATAGTTATGCAGCAGACTCGCATTGTACTCTAGTCAAGATTGTTATTATGAGTTTGAACTACCAATAGAATGTCACATCTTATAATAATTAAATTTTAGGTTTCTTAATTTATAGTATCATTTTTTTAGTGTTTCTTATTTTTCAGTTTTACTTGCTTTGAATAACTTATTTTTTACTTTGTATTTGAGGATAACCCAATACTACCCCTAACTCTAAATCCACCTAGATACATCCGCCCTAATTTTATTCCTATTCCGTTTCGGTATCATAAGCGAATTGTACCCATTTTTGGGCTATTGACGATAATCTCAAGATCTATTGTCGAAGAAGACTAATGAAGAAGCTGATAGTTGTGATCTGATAGTCCAAATCGGAAAAACCTTGTTTGCAATTGAAGAAGGCACTTGATCATCCATTGCTCTATTGTGTAAGTTCACCTCTCCCATCCAAATGGATTGATGTCGTCTTTGATGTAGTTTCGTGGTGATGGGACTTCAATAGAAAGGATTGGTAGAATGTTACGATTAAGTAAATTGTATTGTGATTGGACATTTATAAAAATTATGATGTTCAAAATACATTAATTTATTATGATCAATTTTGCGGTGAGTTTGCTCGGTTAATACAATTTTTAAGATAATGATCAATTTTTTTTTGTCTATTTTTTGTCAAATATTATGATAAATTTATCATATTTAAATTGAATATAAGAATTTTATAGTAAATACATCATAAAATAGTCGTAATCTCAACAAACAATATCACAAAAAAAAAAAAATTAACATAAAAACAAGTTGTGATAAAATTAGACAGATCTACTATGATAGGTTATTTCCATATATGTTATGTTTAAAATTTTGAAATTTTGCATGCACAAAATGTGATAATGTATAATAATTTAGTATATTCTAAACATAAAAATCGATTACATTAGTTGAAAAAGTAAAAGTCGATTACTCACTAATAAAATTAAGAGTTCCGATTTATCTACTTGAGCCATATACCACTTTAACTTCACAAAAAAATACAAGTATAATTAAATTTTTGCAAAAATATAATATAAAACGATTATTTATCAAGTCATATTAAATTCGTATCATTTTTCTCATGCTGATCCGACTATTATGAAAATCAAGTCCCTCAATCAAATCCTCCAATTGTGGAGATATTTTACCCATATATGTATGTAGACGTATAACTAACTTTAAAATCGGCAAATTATATAATTAAATGATTAAAACGTAACCTAGCTTAAATTAGCCTAATTTTTTTTAAGTATTTTACAAAAACATTCGAGATTGCACCTGTCCATTCATACCATAGATTCTTAGATCCTATAACTTCGTACATATATACATGTAGGAAGACAATAGATACTGTCATCACCAATCCCCAACCCCCACTATCTTCATGCCATGGTAGTAGGACAAGGAAAGCAATAAGAACAAGAGAGAGGCTTTCCAATCGCGCGCCATTTTTGTAGGTGTTTCATTTGTGGTAGGGTGGTTGTATTTTAAGTTCATCACTCTCTTTGAAACAAAAAAAATAAAATTCCGTTTCCATATCTCTGATTCATGGAACGTGCTAGGCGCCTCGCTAATCGTTCCATCCTCCGACGCCTGGTTTCCGATTCAAAGCACCACCGCCCGCTTGAAACTCCGGCGAGCTCTCCGTCTCCGGCTTTATTTTCGCAGTCGAGGTACCTCTCATCGCTATCTCCTTACATTTTTCATGGGAAAAGCCGAAATGAGTCACGTAATGCTGGTTTTGCCACTGGGTTCCAATCTCGATCTATCTCAGTCGAAGCATTAAAACCAAGCGATACTTTCCCCCGCCGCCATAACTCAGCAACCCCAGAAGAGCAAACCAAAATGGCTGAGGTTTGTGGGTTTCCTAATCTTGATTCCCTAATTGATGCCACGGTCCCAAAATCTATTCGGTTAGAGAAAATGGGATTTTCTAAGTTTGATGAAGGGTTAACTGAAAGCCAAATGATAGATCACATGAAAAAACTAGCTTCTAAGAATAAGGTTTACAAATCTTTCATTGGCATGGGGTATTACAACACCTATGTTCCACCTGTGATTTTGAGGAACATTATGGAAAACCCAGGTTGGTATACTCAGTACACCCCGTACCAAGCCGAGATTGCGCAGGGTCGGCTTGAGTCCTTACTTAATTATCAGACCGTGATTTCGGATCTTACAGGTCTCCCCATGTCGAATGCTTCGTTATTAGATGAAGGAACGGCTGCAGCAGAAGCTATGGCCATGTGTAATAATATCCAAAAAGGGAAAAGGAAAACTTTTATTATTGCGAGTAATTGTCACCCTCAAACAATTGATGTTTGTAAGACTAGAGCTGATGGATTTGATATACAAGTAGTGGTTGCTGATCTCAAAGACTTTGACTACACATCGGGCGATGTTTGTGGGTTGCTGGTTCAGTATCCGGGAACTGAGGGGGAGGTTTTGGACTATGGGGAGTTTATAAAGAATGCGCATGCGAAAGGGGTTAAGGTTGTGATGGCGACTGATCTGTTGGCATTGACAATGCTGAAACCGCCTGGGGAATTCGGCGTCGATATTGTTGTTGGATCGGCTCAGAGGTTTGGGGTTCCAATGGGATATGGAGGTCCTCATGCGGCTTTCTTGGCCACTTCCCAAGACTACAAACGGATGATGCCCGGGAGGATTATTGGTGTGAGTGTTGATTCTTCGGGAAAACCAGCTTTGCGTATGGCAATGCAAACAAGGGAGCAGCATATCCGGAGGGACAAGGCAACCAGCAATATCTGCACTGCTCAGGTTGGAGATTGTTATCCATTTTTGTATCTAGTTGTGATTTTGTAAATTGGCCTAGTTAGATTTGAATCTGCTTGGAATTACCTAATTGCTGCTTGTATGTATGAAAGGTCCAAGGATTTTCCTTTTAAATATGTAGGGAAGGAAAAATTTCTTGGTGCACGCCTTGTCGATGCCCCTTCTTGTCGGTAACACCCCTTTTAGGAATTTAAACAAGCAATGATCCGATATTAAAATAAGAATGTTATGAGCGTCTAGCCATAGGATTTTGGTTTTCCAACCTCTTTTCTTATACCGAGGGTCATCATCGGCTGCGAGTCCATCTGACTCTGGAACATTGACTCTTGTTAGGCTGTCCCATTGCAGTTTCATTGTGTACCCATTCTGAGAATTTGTTTGCTTCCTAGCTTGGTTATGTGGGAATGAATATGGTGTTGTTATGTAGGCACTGCTTGCAAACATGGCCGCTATGTATGCAGTTTACCATGGTCCAGAGGGCCTTAAAACCATTGCCCATAGGGTACACGGCCTTGCTGCGACGTTTGCTGCTGGACTGAAGAAACTTGGGACAGTTGAAGTTCAAGGGCTTCCGTTCTTTGACACCGTAAAAGTTAAGTGTGCAGATTCCGAGGCAATTGCAGATGCTGCTTACAAGAGTGAGATGAATCTCCGGATTGTGGACCAGAATACCGTAAGTCTCATTTAAAGCCTTTAGCTTGATTTTAGCATTTGATTTTCGGAAGATACCATGGGAGAACTGAAGTGTCATTACGTACCAGATCACCGTTGCTTTTGATGAAACAACCACTTTAGAGGACGTGGACAAACTATTTAAAATTTTCGCGGGCGGCAAGCCTGTGAGTGTTGCTTAACTTTTGTCTCTGTGCTGTGATATCTGTAGCAATTTTATTTTTGATAGCAGCAATGTAAAAGATGTGTTGATTTTCAGGTGACATTTACGGCTGCCTCCCTTGCACCAGAGGTTCAGAACTTGATCCCGGCGGGCCTTGTAAGGCAGAGCCAATATCTAACTCACCCAATCTTCAACTCGTATGACTTTCTCATATGTAACCTCAAACTACTGTCATTTTGTACTTAAAAACCCATCTGACTTTTCGTTGTATTTTTAGATACCATACAGAGCATGAGTTGCTTAGATACATTCACAGACTACAATCAAAAGACCTTTCCTTATGCCATAGTATGATTCCCTTGGGTTCTTGTACGATGAAGTTAAATGCAACAACAGAGATGATGCCGGTGACATGGCCTAGCTTTAGTGATATGCATCCTTTTGCCCCTACTGAGCAGGCAGAAGGTTATCAGGTATAGAAATGCTATTTTTCTTTTAACTTTTCCACTTCAAATTTACCAAACTATTTCCTCGTGTGGAAATTTTCAAAACCAGCTTTGTGTTTGTTTAACGATGGATTGCGAATTGTATTTATCAGGAAATGTTCAATGATTTGGGTGAACTGTTGTGTACAATCACTGGATTTGACTCTTTCTCTTTGCAACCCAATGCCGGTGCTGCTGGCGAGTATGCTGGCCTCATGGTTATCCGTGCCTATCATCTGGTATATCAGCATTAATTGCATTATTTATACAGACAATGGATTGGTGGAGTCGTAACATGACCTTTGTGATGCTTCTTCTGAAGGGTCAGCTATAAAAGAACACCTCGAGATGATGTTTTGAGGCTTTAGTCTTCCGATACCAAGTGCTCATTAGGCATTAGTGATGATTTCAATTTAACCTGAAGTTGACCAAGCTGCTTTATATTCTCTGTACTAGAATATGATGTGTTTTCAAGCATACACATTCAAACATGCTGATATGTATCAATGTCTTTTGCCTCTGTATACTACATACAATTTTGAATAGGGACTGAATGGATTATGTGATTAATGCGATACATGACTTCTGTGCAAAATTGCCTCATGGTAGTGGGCCTCAAGCTCTTGATGATTTCACATATTTGTGTATTAAAGATGGGCATTTGCACCTACTGAAGATTTATACCTCGCTCTTCTAGGAAAAACGTTGTCAGGACTCTATGCATCTTGTGGCATTGTTTTCCAGATGTAAAAAGCTAGTGGTTGATAGACTGTGCTGATCATCTCTTGTAATTGACACTGTAGGCAAGAGGAGACCATCATCGTAATGTTTGTATCATACCTGTCTCTGCCCATGGAACAAATCCCGCAAGTGCTGCTATGTGCGGAATGAAAATTGTTGCCGTAGGAACTGATACCAAGGGAAACATCAACATTGAAGAGTTAAAGAAGGCTGCTGAAGCAAATAAGGACAACCTGTCTGCCCTCATGGTATGGTCGTTCATCTTGGGTTATGAATATGTTTGATTTGTCACTTTTACCAGATTATTAAGTGTTAGTCTAAATTTCAGGTTACATATCCTTCAACACATGGAGTTTACGAAGAAGGCATTGATGACATATGTAAGATAATACATGACAATGGGGGTCAAGTATACATGGATGGTGCCAACATGAATGCACAGGTTTGTCTATCAATCTTATATTCTCAACAGTTTAAATAGGTAAAGCTATAGCAACTGGCATGTATGTTAATGTGAATGTTTGTGGCATGTACACTGAATATGTAAAAGTAAAGGGTGCTGTGAGCTGTGTAGGAGTCCTAATTTATAATGACTCTGAATGTTTAATCAGCTCGGCCTAGCGCAGGAATTTTACACTTGTGAAATGAATAAATTGACATTTACATTGATTAGGAATTCTAAGTCGTGGCATTTGTGGAAAGAATAAATTGACATTTGTTGTGCATATAATTGCTCGTGGGGCTTGAATATTTGGGTGATTGATTTATCCAGCCTCTTGTTTTTCACTTTTAGGTGTTTATGTTGAACATGCGATGTCTGCTTTTTCTTCTTCTTCTTCTTCTTCTTTTCTTCATTTGTGTCTCTTCAACTTAGGTTACTGATAAAGAGAGAGATCTCATGTTTATCCCTGCCGCTAATCTGGTTTTTTTCCCACTTGTTTCTGTTATTTGGGGATGGCTATGCGGGTGCTTTTGAATTCAATATCTGGATTCAAGGATGAAGTTATTTGTTTGGAGTGAGTGACTACATTTCAATTTTTTTTACCTTAATCTTTCTGCGATGTGGGGTTGTTTTTCTTCTGCTGGTATATGTTTCCTACTTGTTAGTTTCAGTCTCTCTCTCTTGTCCATTAACTCAATTCTATGCACGTTTTGTTTTCACTAGTGTAGCAGTTCGGAAATGCATTTAACATTTCTATTTCCTTACAGGTTGGTTTGACTAGCCCGGGTTGGATTGGTGCCGATGTTTGTCATCTCAATCTTCACAAAACATTCTGCATTCCACATGGTGGAGGTGGTCCTGGCATGGGTCCTATTGGTGTGAAGAAACACTTGGCATCCTTTCTGCCTTCGCATCCTGTGGTAGGTGCTTATTCACTAGCTAACATTTCCTTTATTAAAATATCTCAATTCAATCTTACCACTGGCAAAAAGTGACAAATTCCGTTCCTTCCACGCACCATTGGTTTTTTTATCAACTGCCTCTGATTCTTAATTGGATTCTATGTTCTGTTCGTATTTTCTTTTATATAGGCCAAACACAAGCTACACGATGGTTTTTTATTTCTCCTTTTGTTTTCCTTACATGAAAAACTCATAGTAAATGCACAGGAGAGAGGATTTGTCTTTTGTTTGATGTGATAGGTCCATTGTCTTCTTGCAATTTATGAGATGATTGCTTATATAACCCAACATTGGAAAGCAGAACATGGAAACCATATCCCTTCTGCCACTTGTTAATTTCCATCATTTGTGGTGATGATACACCTGAAAATCACTATTGAGCAACTCAAAGTCACTGTAGCTTATTGTCTATCGGTATCAAACGGTTTATTCCATTAGGTTTTGCACTTTTAAAGGTCTTTTTGGATCTGGAAACATTAGGTTCTTGTTGCATTCTGAATTTTATCCTCATTGACTTCTGCACATCGTCACTAAAACGGCTAATGATTTGTTATCGTAACTGAAGGTACCTACAGGAGGTATTCCATCCCCTGACAAGATTCAGCCGCTTGGTACCATATCTGCTGCGCCTTGGGGCTCTGCACTTATTTTGCCAATATCATACACCTACATTGCCATGATGGGCTCCAACGGGCTCACAGACGCATCGAAAATAGCTATCTTGAATGCCAACTACATGGCCAAACGATTGGAGGTCCCTGCTTCTTTCCAACTATCTTTGCTTTTTTAATTTTCCAAGCACAAGAATTTACTGGTGTCATGTACTGATAATGAGAACCTTTATAATTGAACAACGATAGTGTAGGCACTAATTATTCTCTTTTAATCTCATTCAACACCAATCAAACCTCTGACCTATGTGTTGAACTCGTGACAGTTTTGTTTGAGCCTTGAACTAAAATAAGCTTGACCTATTGCTCCCCTATCAGTAATGTCACGGACTATTTCTGTTTCTAAAGCATTAATTTCTTCTTGAAATTAACAGGACCATTACCCCATTCTTTTCCGTGGTGTCAATGGCACAGTCGCACACGAATTCATTGTCGACTTGAGGGGCTTCAAGGTAGGTCCTACTATCGTTCACCTTGAATGCTCCTTTTCCTTGGCCTATGTTTGGACTGTATATTTGTGGAGGGATTTGTTAACGGAAATTAAAGTCATTGGTAAACCTATTTTGACTTATACGAACTTATTGTGATTTTTTCTTCTTAATTTCTTTGCCTCTACAAATCTATTCACGAATCCATTATCCAAAATCCTTATTATTTGTTCGTTGGATTTATTGCATTCCACTATCGTTGTAGCAAACTGCTGGAATAGAGCCTGAAGATGTTGCTAAAAGGCTCATAGACTATGGATTTCATGGACCAACAATGTCATGGCCTGTTCCGGGCACACTGATGATTGAACCCACTGAAAGTGAGAGCAAGGTACGACCCCCAAAGGAGAAATTTTGCTTTCCCTTATCTCGTTTCTTGATTTCAGAAAAATGTTTTATTTCCTCGTGCAGGCCGAGCTAGACAGGTTCTGTGATGCTCTGATTTATATTAGAGAAGAAATTGCGCAGATCGAGAAAGGAAAAGCTGATGTTAACAACAATGTCCTCAAGGTAAATGGGATTGTTTCTGCATCACGGCTGCAAAAAATTCTCTTTTTCATGGCTATGAAATTTTACAAGTCCATTCTCGTAGAATTTTGTACATCTTATGCAATGTGCCTACGAGTCTATATGCTTGCAACTGTGTTTTGAGTTCGTGAAAATATGTTCAGAAAAATTAACTCAGAAGTGTAACTGCAGGGAGCTCCTCATCCACAGTCGCTGCTCATGGCAGATGCATGGACAAAACCTTACACTCGGGAATATGCTGCCTTCCCTGCTTCTTGGCTTCGCTCATCCAAGTTCTGGCCTTCCACGGGTGCATCTCTACCTGTATTCTTGTTCCCGGCATACAGATAGATCCTTGAACTGTATAAAAGAGGCCATTTGACTACTCATCTTTTCCAAAATAAAAATGAAAATAAAGTATGACGAAAAAAGAAAAAGATGAGTAAACCATTGAATCCAGTACGAACATAACTCGTAACAAACTACAAAAATCATGCGTTGATACTAGGTGAAACCAATTCTCATTTTAGACTAACCATTTGATGCTTTTCTCTCTCTCGAGTTAATTCATTCTCTAAATATGGGGTGTTTGCTGCGGCTTAACGATAACCACTTATAACACTTCTTTTTCTTTTTTGTTCCGAAAGCTATGCCACCCTGTTTGGCACAGCTTCTGCTTTATGCTTATGAGAAGCTCCAGTTTGGAGCTTTTTTGGGTTCTGCTATTTAGAAGAACCAGCTTTTATTGAAAGGTTCTCCCATTTTGTTTCTGGTCGCTGGCTTCGTAATCTCTTTTCAAAATACTTGAATTTTATATCTTCCCAATGTTTCCTCCTGTGTTTGCATCTGAACTAAATGGTGCTGTGGCTGTCACAAACAGGTCGTGTCGACAATGTATATGGAGACCGCAACCTCATCTGCACTCTTCTCCCCGCTTCACACTTTGTTGAAGACCAAGCTGCTGCCGCTGCTGCTACTGCTTAAACTTCATTCCCACGCTGCAGCAATACTCAAGGCTCCCCTTGTGATAGCACGAAAAGGAGCACAAGAAATAAAAGCCTCCACTTTCAACCTCCTGGATATAAGTAACCCATATTCATGCGCTTCTTAATTGCATTTGATCTCTCATTTTCTTGCTGTATCGTTGATCAGCTGCTCCAAGAACAGTTGTTGCTAATTGCAGCTCAAATATTGTAAATACTCGATCTATTCTTAATACAGTTGTACTTTTGGCAACGGAGCTATGATTTATAACCAATGGGGTCAAATACCAAAAATTCCGTACATTTGGGATTGTGACTGAGGGCTTATTTAGCCTCAGGCCCTCAAGTTCTAATTGTACTATTAGTGCTCATAATATAATTCAGTTGAACTAAATTGTTATCCCCAAGGCATGCTCGGATTAGTCTCAACCCGGTCCAAGGGTTGCTTGGGTCTTGATTATTGGAGGTTTTGAATTTACGTAAATTTCCTGTACCCTTATATTTGTGTAGATGATATTTTTGCGTCCAGAAGCATAATAGTTTTTTTTATTATATTTCTTTCACAAGTTAAGGAGAGACAAGTATGAATTATTGGTCAAAATCCTCTTAAATATTTAGTGCAAATGAACTAGACTAAATTAAGTTTTAAAAATGTTTCATAATCTAATAATTTAATAATATATTCAGGATAAATAGACTCATTTGAAAATAATAAATGGTGGATATTTGGTAGATATTACACTTTGAGGACTTTTTAGAAAAAATTGTCGGTTAAGTCACCCTGCTGCTTATTTGATTATCTTTAACAGTCATGTCATGTCCTTGTCAAAAGGAAGGATAAGATACGTTAAACCTTAGTTTTCGATAATGTAAAATGTTAATTATTGTTCATTAAGGGTCAATAATATATAAAATATGTATTAATATTTATAAATTGTGTATTGATATTTGTAAATATGTATTGATATTTGTATTTATTTGACATTATGTATATATTATTCACTACCTGTTAAACGGTAGTCAGCAAGACTCTTAAAACCTGTATGTTTGAGGAATAAGGAGAATAGGATAATGATATAATATTTTGAAGCCCACAATGTGGTGTTTGTAGGGAGTTTTTATCCCGGAGGGATAAGGATATACTACAACGAGGAGGGATCGATACACTCCCTTAGGATAAGACAATATTGACAACATTACTCTCAAGAAAATTCTACATTGCCACAAACCATCTTTAGTCTCATTTTTCAGGTCTATTTGACCATAGTTTCTAATTTATTTATTTTTTGTTTTTATTTAATTTTTTTGTATTTGTTTTGTTTTCATCAATTTTTTACGGTTTATTGATTCCTCTTGACGAAATAAATCTTAAAAAGTACAAAATTATATCCAAAAATTAAAAAAAAGTTCACCACAGATGATTTTTTTAAGCATAATTTTGTATTTTTTAAATTCTTTTCATTGAGACGAACCAATCAATAACAAAAAATAATGCAAAATAAAAAATTACAAAATAATTTCAAATAAGCACAAAAAAATAAAACAATAATTCAATAAACACCACAGTCCAAATAGAACATCGGCTTGATTTCTCTACACCGCACTGGATTAATATTTATCGTTATCGTCGTTTGTGAACTTGAGTACAACAAGTTTCATTCAACAAGGTTTATATTTTTTTGTGTTTTTTAAAAGAATATTGTTTGTAATGCTAGCTTTTTATAGTTAGCTATTATTTTTAATTCGTAAAATTGAACAGTGGATAAATATTGCTTTTACTATGTGAAAATATTATTCACATAGGAAAAAGAAGAGGAAGCTCAATTTAATTATAGTTGTAATTGTATTGCAACCAACCAATATTTATTTAATTATTTATCTTATTTTTACTTTATAAAACTAAATTGTGGGTAAATAAATTGAAAGACAATCGTATCATGTAATGACTACTATAAAGGGTAAAATAGACAATTAAGCTTTAAGTTTCATAATATCGAAGTTCATATCTTAAGATATTCATTCAAAATAAATACATAATTTTTCTCCATTCATATTCAGTCCTATATTCATTGGATATCATATCCATACATAATCTCAAAAAAATTTATATCTCATCTTTCGTATTCGGACGATCAAAGGGACTCTTAGACAATTTAACTTATTGCATACCGGTCAAGATATGACCTCCATGGTAATTTCCTCTCTATTTCCTTCTAAAGAGGAGATCCGTTACCACATTCTTCCAACTTAATGTATTCTTCGTCGAGTAATACTAGGGGCATATAAATTTCGGATATATTTAGAAATAGATGTATCTGGAATTATTAGATGTACGTGAAATTTTTAATAATTTAAAAACCTCATGTGCATCTAATGGCTCGAAACACATATATATCTGAATGTGTTTAAAGTGTATGTGTTCTTAGACTTTTTAATCTTCATTACACCACTGTGTAGCATAGAAAATAAAATATAAAATGGTTATTCGCCTACTATTCTAAATGCCTAGTTTTAAATAACTGATGCGTGATTTGTGTAAGTAAATTAGATTAAGAAAAAACTGTAAAAGAGATGGGAAAAAACAAAATAATTATAAGTAGGCTATTTTCTAATAAAGAAAGTGGATTAGTATTTAATATTTCACAATTTCTCTCATAACTTAATTTCTACAAAATAATAAACGGTCAAAAAACTTTTGTCTTTAATCGGTAGAAAGACACTTCGATAATCAAGTTAGTACTTGAATCAATAGAAACTCTCAATATGGTGCTTGTAACAATTACTTACAACGTACCTTTTACCCTGAAAGTGCTCGACTTTAATGGAGGTTATTCTTCAATAATTTCAGTCCTAATCTAATTTCTAATTTCTAATTTCTCTTTAAAAGTGAATTCGAATTGCTTATTCATTGACTACCAACAATATAAGTTTATTTAGACTCTCAAAATCCTTATTTTGTATAGTTAGAGTCGCATTC
The DNA here is from genome assembly GCA_014822125.1 of Arbutus unedo. Classification (NCBI taxonomy): domain Eukaryota; kingdom Viridiplantae; phylum Streptophyta; class Magnoliopsida; order Ericales; family Ericaceae; genus Arbutus; species Arbutus unedo. The sequence continues at coordinate 15,849 of JABCMJ010002689.1, forward strand.
AAACATAAACTTCTCGTTACAAATTGAATTGATTTAGGATTTTTCATCCTAATCTGATTCGAGCTTATCTCAAGAAACTCTCTCTGCCTCCCAAAGTTCCCTGATTGCAAGTCCCTTTTAGTCCCTTGCTTTCTCAATATTTGTTTTTTTGTTGGCAATTCCCTTCTCAGAAATGGGGGTTTACAGTTCAATGGTGGATTCACCTGAAAAAATGGTGGACTTCTGCCGTAGGTACAACATCCCCGATAACGTAGTGCTTACCCTGGTCTCGACGACCTTCGTGATGAGGCTACAAGGGATACATTTCTCATCCGCTTAATCATTACAAGAGTGCTACACACACATCATTTTTACACATCACTTTTGTACATCACTTAAAACTACGTCGTTTTGTGTTGAGAAAGACCCAAATATGTTTTGAGCGATGTGGGTCAAAAATAAATATGATTTTTTCTCAACACAAAACGGCGTAGTTTTAAGTGATGTGTAAAAGTGATGTGCAAAAGTGATGTGTTTGTAGCATTTTTGTAATCATTATCACTGAAGGTGGAGTTAGATTCTCCTTACACCCCTCCTTTATAGGGCTTTTGCCTAGTATAAATCTACTCTGATGCAAACCTCAACCAATACTTTTAGGATAATCATGTGTATGGTGGAACTGAATAGGATTCTAAGCACCGAGCTAGGCTTGTGGGACATTCAATATAACTATAATATGAAAAAGCCAGATCTGATATGTAAGGACCTGAAATTTTTAATTCAATACAATATATATATGGGTGAATTACACTGACCTCCCCTGAAGTTTATAACAAATACAATATCCCCCTTGATGTATCTAAAATTACTCTGACCTCCCTTATTTTTTAAGTTATTATGCAGTTACCTTCTCTATCATAAAAATCTGTCAAACATCGTTAGATACGCTATTAAAAATTAAAGTTTGAGAGTTTTTTTGATAAAATAAACTGTAATGTAATTCTTATCATGTCCAAAATAGCCTATCTTAAATTTTTGTGATTTTTCTAAAGTTAAAATTCGGACAGATATTAAAACTCTGTTTGAATTTTGACTTTAGAAAAATCTAAAAAAATCATCATAGGTCATTTCATATGCAATAAAAATTATGTTATAGTTCATTTTGTCAGAAAAAATCTCGAACTTGAAGTTTTAATAGCGTAACTAATGATATTTGACTGATTTTAACAATAAGGGAGGTAATTGTATAATAGTTTAAAAAGTAAGGAAGGTCAAAGTAATTTTAGAAACTTTATGGAGGACATTGTACTTTTTATAAACCTTAGGGGAGGTCAGTGTAATTCACTCTCTCTCTCTCTCTATAAATATATATATATATATATATATATACAGTCACCTTTCTATAAGAGATCTTTCATTTTGCTAAAATACAAACCTTTTATTTTTTTGATCAAATTTTGATGTCCCAAACCGTTCATTGTGTTTAAAACATATTTTTAAGGGTACTCTCAAGAAATCGGCTCAAAAATATCGAGAATAGTTTGATTTAAGCAGTTCTTCATAAATAATGACAGGAACAGTTTTGAAAAACTGTTTGGATCAAGTCCTTTCTAATAAAATTTTGAGCCGATTTCTCGCGAGTATCCTTAAAAATATGTTTTTAATATGATGAACGGTTTGAATCATCAAAATTTGATCAAAAAATAAGAGATCTACATTTTAACAAAGTGAAAAATCCCTTATTAGAAATTTTCACTGTCTATATATGTGTGTATATTTATTTATTTATATTTATGTATGTGTGCTACTCTTGAGCCCTAGTCCTAATCCAATTTTTTTTCCTTGACCCATCTCATTTGGGCTACTCAAGGCCCAAATCTATTTTGATTTGACCCATAACCCATTAGAACACCCATATTTCTTGGACTCCTCAACACTTGATTATTTTCCTTCATCCAATTTCAATACACATTAAGTATTACCGGAGTATCTTCTTACTCAATTTTCACATGGTTGTTTTGCTATAGCTCAAGTTTGCACATGGAAAAAATCTTTGGAATCTTCCTCTTCCCCTATAGAAGCTTTATCCTCGGGCTTCACTCATTCTCAAACCACCTTAGGGCTTGGTTTTTCTCTTCAAACCTCTATCTTCCTCCTTCGAACCTCCAAGCTCCCATGATTTTATTCATCAAACCTCCATTGGAGCTCACATGATTTTTACAATCCTAGAAAATTATGGCAACATTCACACTCCACATTCCTCCTATAAATATGGCCTCTTCCGCCCTCATTTGGGCATCACATTTTGAAATTTGAAATTTGAAATTGCTATAGAGAGTGAGGATTTGAGTTTTTAGAGAGAGAGAGAGATGAGTCTTCATTTCGGAGTCCCAAGCCCCTTTTCTGCATTCAATCCATCTCAAATCCGTCAACCCGAGGTGTAATCGAGCTAATTCAAGGTAAATAACTCTTCCCCAACCTTTAATTTATATTTTGGACCAAAGCCATAAGCTTCATGAAGCTTTAATAGTGGAAACTTAAAAACTTTTGGGATAGTCAACAGTCCTACTCTGTTTGGGTTCAACACTGACCGGTCAGGTTTTGCTACTAGATTATTTCAGATTGCAAATCTGACCAATTAGGGTACTGATTAGGGTACCAATCAGGGTTATCCTGACCAATTAGTCAACCAATCAAGGTATCAATTACCCTGATCCTTACTAATCACGATTCCTCTACAAGCATATTAGTTTTACTTACATTTAATAAAAATAAAAAGGTAGTCCCCCCCCCCCCCCCCCCAATTTAGAAATAATAGCATTAACAAAAAAATTAAATTTCAAACATATCAAAATTTTCCCCTCCCCACCTCTCCCCATTTTAGTACAAAAATATAAACTGCACTTTTTCCTTCGAATGAACAACTTGAAACTAACCCAAGCCCCATGCATGAGAACAAATTGAGTATACCCCTATTCTTAGAAAAATTCAAGGAACAATTACTGAGACTTTTCATTCCTTAAATTGAAACTTCAAAGATCTATTTTTTTTTACTTTCATTTTTTGACAGTCAAGTTTTTCAGCATGACGCAAGTATGAGACCAAATAAAACTCTAACGCAAGACATGTTTGTTCTAATCATATTGTTAATACCAAAACATACACTCTGGACTCTTCAATCTCGATAGCATACTCAACCAGATGCTTAAGACTGATCCATCTGGATGTCTCATTTTCCAATCGGATGAGTTTTATTGGTCTAACCAGATGACTTATGTTTTTCAACCATATTATGTTGTTTTTTATAATCATATTATTATTTGCCCCTATGCTTACATGGTTTCTAAATTTCATTTGATATCATAATCACGTTATCTTTATGTCATCTTCATAATCTTAGATGCTTTTCGAATCATGTGTTCAACTTAGAAACGAATGTCTAAGTACACGTCGCGTAACATTGAGCATGTTTGCTCATATGTTTTTGATGACAAATAAGATTTTTTAGAAAATCACTAAGATTTGTTTTTGAGGATGCATTATTACTCCTTAGAGAGACGTGTTAGGATGTCTTTAATCATAATATGAATTTTGGCCAAACTATGTCTAGAAGTATAGGGCTACGTCTTGGAGCCCATTTGGTCACATCTCATATATTAAGTCAAGTTATGTCATGAGCCGGTTATGTTCATTAGATGTGTTGTGTCTTTTAAAATAAAACTATAGTTGAAGAGACGAGTTAGAATTTTTATATCGAGGCACGACACATGGGAGGCATAACACCTGGGAGCATAAACGGTTGGAAACATAGAACACGATAATCGATATTTGGGTATGCTAGCGTCAGATACAATATTCAGTTTAGGGATCGAGACCATATCAGTCGAGAACATCATGACACTATTTTGAAAATGAATTTTGACTTATGGGCAATGTTTTTGTCAACACAAAATTTGAAAAATTGTAATAGATTTTGGACACATATGAAAGTATTCAGACACAATGTCAAAAAATCTAGAAAATTAACATAGAAGTTGACTTAAGAGAAATTATCACCTGCATTTCACTCTAATTCAAATTTTGAAAATTTTTATTTAAGTGCTTTTGCTTATTATTATTTGTGTCGCACTCTGATTTTCATTATGTAATATATCTATTTTTTGATTACTTACTTATGCCATTATCTTGATCATATATCATATGGTCTATTGTATAAATTGGGTATACAGATAAGATTACTTATTGGGCTTTATTGCTTATGATGTAATTTTTTTCTGCTCCTGTCCTTTCATGCCAAGTGTAGATGATAACGCAGTCGAGCCCTCTTATCCCGGTCTTGACAAAATCAACTTTGAGGATACCAAGTGGCACATTGGTTTACTTAAATATTGTTGAGCTCTATTTTATTCAATTTCCCTACATTTCTATTTATGTAATTAGACTCTAATTTTGCTACGACATGAAAAGTCGCATTTGATTTTATTAAAATCATTTTAATTTTAACGCTTCTGATATTCATGGTGTTACACAGTGATATCAAAACTCTAGGTTTCCTTTACTTGAGACATATGATAGAATTAGGTAGATCGCGTCATGAGTGTCATATTTCCTTGGGTAGTTACTATTATGCATTGATTATTCTTATTCTATATCATATATCATAAGTCTAACGCATATGCCTATATTTCTTGTAGATGTCGTCCAATTTAGACTTTGACCAAGTAGAGCGCTACCTTATTCACTTTTTTTAGAACGAGTTACCGAACAATTTTTTGCCTGTTCTTGTGTCACCACCGGAGATTATAGCGCCACTACCGCCACTAGACAACCTACCACAGTTGGGTTGGCATGGTGGAGATGATCCAAGAGGAGGTAATCACCATATAAGTATGCATGGCCGAGGTGGAAGCTGCAGAACTCATAGTTCGGTACCTGAGAAGTGGAGAGTCGCCAACTGATCGAACAAAGGCGAGAAAGATCATGCACAGGTCAAGCAAGTACACGCTGGAGAATTCGCAAGCTGACCCAATTGATTGGGTGCTTGACTAAGTTTATCTAGGTCAATTGTTCGATTCCATTCGGACTATTGTATTTATTGAATTATTTTTTTGTTTTTATGTGAATTTTTTTTGTAATTTTTTGTTTTTCATCAACTTTTTGTGATTTATTAGTTCATTTCAACGAAAACTTTTTAAAAAGTTATAAATAATAGACCAAATTTAAAAAACGATTAAAAAAGATAAAAATAATTAAAAAATAAAATTTTTTTAGTTTATTTGTCGTCTTTAGTAATATTTTTTTAACTTTTAGATATAGTTTTATACTTTTTAGATTTTTTTCATCAAAATGGACCAATAATTCACAAAGCATTAAGGGTTAAAGCAACAAATACAAAAAATAAATGAATAAAAATAAAAAGTAAATCCAAATAAATAATTTTAGCCCACCCTATGTCTCTAACGGAGCATATAGTGTATGACTTCTATTTCCTAAAAGAAAAATTGTTTTTACGTGAATAATTAAACCATTTAAATCATAAAGGAGAGACACATATGGTGGGCTCATCAAGCCTCACACGGTCAGTTATGGCCCACAATCCAAGTCCGTGCAAGTAACTGGACACAAGGCACGAAATCTTCAACCAGAAAAACCGAAAAAGATCCAGAGCCCAATCACCACCAATGGCCACCGCCCTCCTCCTCCCACCAAAACCCACTCCTCCACCACCACCCCTCTCCTTCTTCTCTCCTTCCACCCCCACCAACTTTCCCCCACCACTCATTTCAATCATCACAATCCCCCAAAAAACCCATCTCCGCCGCAACCCCAGATCTATTCCAAGGATACCCTTCTCGTCATCCCCATCGTTCAGAAACGGACGCACTCCACCAGAAACAGAGTGCCCTGTCCCTCTGGACCAGCAGCCGGTGAACGAGTACCAGGATTTGTCCACCTCCTTTCCCTTCAATTGGGCCGCCGGTGACTTCGTCGAGTACTGTTCTCGCTTGCTTGCTGTTGGGACTTCGTTTGCCGTGTTTGTTGGGCTGCCGGTGGCCTGGCTCGGCTCTGTTGGGCCCCAGTCGGAGCCTCTGAAGCCGGCCTTGGCTGCTGTTTCTAGTGGGTTGTTTGTGGTTACGCTGGCTGTTGTCAGAATGTATTTGGGCTGGTCTTACGTGGGCAATCGATTGCTCAGTGCCACGGTTGAATGTGCGCTCTCTATCTCTTCCTCTATGTGATTAATTTAATTATTGTATTTTGAGTTCTAGCGTTCTGGGTATTTCCTTGATGGGTGAACTCTCTATCTGTAAGGTAATTCTTGGACTTTGACTACTGGTGTTTTAGGTATGGGCTCTGTGTGTGTGTGTGTGTTAATAGTTCATTTTTTGGGTTCTGGGTTTTTGATTTGATAGGGTGAATGCTCACTATTTCTTTTGCTGCAGACGAAGAGACAGGGTGGTATGACGGCCAGGTAATTTTTCACCTGTTATGGACAATATGTTTTGTGGACTACCCATATGTGTCTTGGCTTATTGGTTAATTGGTTTCTGACTTGTAAAAAGAAAGGACTTTGTTGATCTTTGATTGTTATTTGAAAGATATTTTAGGTTTGAACCATGCATTTCCAACTTGTATAAGGACTTACGTATTCTGTAAGGCAGTTGGACGTTTGAGCCTCACTTAGGCTTAGAGATCTGCATATTGACCAGGCACTGCCATTCGTTTTTCAGTTCTTGAGCATTTAATTGATCTGTTAATGGATCATTTGTGCCTAAATTTCCAAGTCTGAGTGAACTTAGTGTATGACAAACAAGTACACACTTCAACAATTAAACGACTTATGCATAGCTTGTATCATTGAAAGTTTTGTCATGTGCATCTTTTTATTCATGCTATGGGACTTCATTTTTCCTTAGAACATGCTAGCCGATCCCGATGCATGTTTTCTGTCATTTGCTCACATAATTCCCTACTAGTTTGAAACACAAGAGAGGGACTTGTTGGTCCATCCCAATTTTGAGTTGTACAGTACCTGCTTGTGAATTTGTTATAGTAGTTGATAATTGGATCTAAACTGGAGTTTTTCAACAGATATGGGTGAAGACAGCTGAAGTTTTGGCACGTGACCGACTTCTCGGTTCATTTTCTGTACGCATTTTTCATAGTAATCTAATTTTGTGTATTTTGCGAATGCAGTGGTTATACAAGTGCCTCTGGGCTATTAGTTAAGAAAGCTTTATAACACCTGTACGTTTCTCAAGTAATGTTGAGTAGGTAAGCAACAGAAAATCAATTGATGCAGCTAGCCATTGCTAAATGTTAATCAAAGCACACAATTTTAGTAGGATGGTATCCTTGAGCAAATGAATCCGTAAGAATCTTTTTTGAATGATGAATTCTATCGATCATTTGAGCAATCTTCATGTTCTTCTACTACTTTTTGCGAAAAGAAGAGCAGCAAGGAATATCGGTGATTTCCATATTGGACTTCTTTGAAATTGCAGGGAGAGTATAATTTCCTTGTATTAAGCGGAATCTTCCAGTGTGAATTTTTACATCTTTTTTTTAAGGAAGATTGAGAGCACCGAACAATTCGTGATTAGAACACTTAGTGTTCTGGTTCCCTGCTGTCTTTAGCATCTTGGATGATAATCAAATCAAATCATGCTTCACAATCAGTAAGATTTTCAAGATCATCACCATAGAAGAGCTCCTGCAATTGGAATTGCGGGTTGGATGCTGGAATTTCCACAACCACCGCAAATCCTTAGAATATTTTCAAGATCATCACACAGAATTATGGTCTTGTGACTTAATTTTTAGTATAAGCAGTGCAGTCTTTTATTGACGTTACTTTGTTTCATAGCCAAAAGCTGTGTTGATTTTCTTTTGTTTAAAGTAGCTAGATGAGCTTCTACTTCAGAGCAACAAAATTATCATTGTGCCGGAACTTAAGTGAAACTGTCTTTGGTGGAATTTTTTTCTTCTTCCCTCAGTTTTCCTCTTCCGTATAACTGACAGGTGAAGCCCGTGCTGAGCAGATTAAAGAATACACTTGTTGGACTTGCGGCATCTCTATTTATATGTGCTGTGATCCTAATCAATCTTGAGGGCAACCAAAAGGGCTCCTACATACCATCTGGGGAATCTGGCGGCAGAGCTGTACCTGGAGTTTACAACGACGAGTCTGCCCGATCATTTGAACCAGACGCGTTTTGTGGTGAACCCGAACCTCAGTAAAAAACCCTGATCAAACATCTATGTTTTACGGCATTACTGCTTTCTGTACAGCTTTTATATCGCCGAGCAGATGCATTCTATTCTCGCTGTATGTTGATTTTTCACCTGTTTTTGATATATGCTGTAAATATTTGACGGGTTAATGCAAATTATAGAATTTGGAGTCTCATGTTTCCTATTGGAACAAGACAGATAAAGGAATATCTTCAAATACATTTTTTATGCTGGTTTGTGGATTCTTAAATCTTGTTTCCAGATCCTTGTTTGTCCTCCTAACCACATCACGCATATCTGTGTCTTTTTCATATGGAACCTGTATTATCATGAATGACCTTTGGTAGAACCTATGCGAGGGTGTTCCTATGGTGGAAACGCGTCCTTTTTGTTTCTTTTGAAATACCTCGATAAATTTAAGATTCAAATACAATGTTGGGTTATCTTGCAGATGTGATGGTACCTACACCCAAGAGGGTGAGCAGATATCTGATATAAATAATATGAAATCCATAAGTAGATATGATTTCACACTAGCGGATGTAGCTGTGTGTTGAAAACCTTCCAAATAAATGTATATAACACAGTCTATGATGTTAGTCAAAGTTTATTACTTTAGACAAGGCAACGAAGAAATAAGGTTATGCCAACCTCTGAAAGATGTTCTTAGGTGGACGAAAACATGTGCCAGCAATATGTATAAATTGCAATAGCCAATCGGAAATTGAACGGGGCACAGAGTAATGTGTAAGATAAGTCTTGACATGTTGTCGTTGACACAATAACATTAAACAACTGCTCTCAAGTTAGATTGTCACATTTTGATAGCGAGAAATCAAAAGACAATATTGCAGATTTGCTAACGAGAGGGTTAAATAGAGAGATAGTTGTGAAGTATCGACGGGAATGGAGGTTAAAGCCTATGACGTTTAAAACTACCGTGATGGAAACCCAACCTTGTTGACTGGAGATCCCAAAATTAAGGTTCAATGGGACAACTTAATCGCATGTGGTTACGGAGATCACTGCAGAGATTGATTCTCCTACCCTTTCCTAGGATGCAACAGTGATGTTGCTAAGGATAAACAATTATTATTTGCTTTTAATGATTCTTATGCGTTGGAATTGAGATTTCTCTTGGAGTATTTGAGATACTCATGATAAGACATCACTTATGTAAGTGTGAAGTGGGGTCGCTTCAATAAGAATTTGAAAAGGCGAAATTCTTAATAACACTTGCAGAACCAATATGCGTGTTCATGGTCAAAACAAACACAATAGTGAGAACTAAACTGTGTTAGGAGAAGTTCTTGTGTGGAGTCTATTGTCTTGGTTTACACAAAAGACTACAGTTAGTTCGATAGGTGGCCAATTGGGTAGTGTTCCATCGACTGAGTGAGCTATTTTATCCTGGGAGACAGGCGTCAGAGCAATCCTCCAACACCCACGGGAGACGGCGAATCTGTTTTAAGGGGATTGTGATTTCACAAGGCTCGGTTCAATAATGTATCTTTATTTTCGAATTTATATTATAATTTTGTTCTGTAATATTCAATTGTCGATTAATGAGATTATTTTCTAGAATAGATCCAACCAACTTATCTGCTAAATTGTTTCCAACAGGAACGTCTAATGCTGTTGGCACCTCGTACGTCTGTGGAAATCCCTCAACAAATCTAAAGTAGAAATCTCGAAATTTCAATGCTTCCACGCCTATTGAATTCTTTTAATTATCTCGAAATTTCAAATCTTGTAACATTTTGGAATTCTTTTAATTATCTCGTACATTTTCTTGTTCTTCTAATAATATGATTATATTCTGACTACGTTTTTGAAATGTTTCTGAAACGTTTCCAGAAATGTGAAACCATCTTCTTGTTGCAAGGGGCACAAAATTTCGATCCTTGTATCTATGGGCGCCTTATATTAAATAACCCAGCAACAAACAATAACGAAAATGTCATGGAATTTCAGTATCAACAGATTTTGACGGTGAGATTAAATCGTGTAACTCTCCAAATTTTGGAGACGTTAAAATTAAAATAATTTTAGTAAAATTAAATGAGACTTTTCATTTCGTAGTAAAAGTAGAGTGATTGCATAAATGGAACTATATTGAATTTGAACAAAATAGAGCTCGACAATATCTAAGCAAACCAAGGCGCCACTTGATTTTTCTCGAAACTGTTGTTGGTGGGGCCGGGGTAAAAGGGCTCGGTTGCGTCATCATTGACACCTGACATGAAAGGTCAGAGGCAGGAGAAAGTTACACCATGAAAGATAAAACTCAATAAATAATCTTAGCCATAGACCCAATTTATGCAATAGACCATAAGCATAAGCAAGTAATTGAAAAAAAAATGATAGATAGATTACAAAATGAAAATCATAGTCCGACACAGATAATATTTAATAATAATAAGCTGAAACATTCTAGAATTTGAATTAGAGTGAAATGCAGGTAATAATTTCTCTTAGTTCAATTTCTATGTTGAATTTTTAGGTTTCTGACATTGTGTCTGACAATTTTTATATGTGTCCAAAATTCATTTTAATTTTTTAAATTTTGGGTCAAAACAAGCGTTGCCCATAAATCAAAATTCATTTCTAAAATAGTGTCATGATGTTCTTGACCAATATGGTCTCGACCACTAAGTTGAACTTCGTATTCGATGCTAGCGTACTTAAATATCGATTTTTCTATCTCATATTCTTAACCGTTATGCTCTTAGGCATTATGTCTCTCATGCGTCGTGCCTTGACATCAAAAGTTCTAACTCCTCTTATCATATTATATTTTATTTCAAAAAGATACTACACAACTAACGAACATAACTGGCTCACGACATAACTTAAATAAATACATGAGATGTGATTGACTCGGCCCCAAGACGTAACCCGGTGGTACTAGACATAGTTTGGCTAAAATTCATATCTACTCAAGACATCCTAATACATCTCTTGAGAAGTAATTCCAATCTCATGTCTCATGGTACACATTTCAGTGTTATTTTTTTTTTTAAACCTTAAGTTTCGTTCAAAATCTCATAGGAAGTGAGCTAAAGTGTCAACTTATTGTTTCTAGACTACAGGAACTAAAATGATTATTCTAGCCAAATTCCGTCAACCAATAAAAGCAATGATAGCATGGAATTTAAAACTAAACATGTAATAGGTGTCATTTACATTAATTAGTTACGTAAATAAAGAATGAATTTAACGAACTATTCATGTTATTAAGTCTATCAATAAGCAATGACGATAGTAACAAGGTTCATTCATGCATATTAAATCATCTAAACTAGGTAATGGAGCAAATAAGAAGTTATATTAATAATCAATAAGAATAATAACATGGATTTATAATTATGCCTTCAATATGAATCATTATATCATGTTATTTGAACGTGTAGGAATTCGATATATCATGTTATGTGTTTATGAGTTTTCAAGAAACATATATGTAAATGTTGAATTATGCTATAAACCCGTTAATACGGTATCTAGGTTGAGGGGTTAAAAGCTCAAGTGTTTGGTTTAAGAGAATTATTTAGACAGAATAAAAAGAGTGATTAGAAGGGCAACAGGTCAACACGTGGGTGATCGGTAGCGTGACTGGTATCCCTAATTTGTCAAGATAATCCTGACTAGTACACTTGACTGGTCAAGGTTGCAATCTAGAAAATTTTGTAGTAAAACCTAGTCAGTCAGGGTTTAATCCTAACTAGTCAGGATTGATGGCTGTCCAAAATTCTTTCTAAGTTTTTCCACCATTAAAACTTTGTGAAGCTTATAGCTTGATCTAAAACACAAATTGCGGATCAGAGAAAGGTTATTTACCTTGAATAAATCTTGAACAACCTCTGAAATGGAAGAATTGACATAAAAAAGAGACAAAAAAGACTAGATTTTCAAGGATGGAACTTCTATGGAACACTCTCTCTCTCTCTCTCTCTCTCTCGTAGAGTGTTGGAGCGAGTATAAAATCCCAAGTTCCATGTATGCCTTATGAGATTGATTGGAAACCATGGTTGCCATTGGAGAAAAGAGGAAGGTCCTGCAACAATCATGTGAGAATGAATAGTGGTTTTGGAAGAAGGCTATGAGTTTGAGTGGTTTGAAAATGAGTGGGGAACAAGGGAAGAAAATCCATTGAGAGAGAGATCCTTTAAGAGCAAATTTTTGGTGGAGAAATATGACACATGTAATATTCAACACGTGAGATTGATAATGGCAATGGAAATGATCCTATGTAATTGACGCCTAATACAAATCAGTCAATTGGAATGAAATTTGGGTCAAAATTCTCTGACGGGCTTAGGGAAGAATGGGCCAAAGTCATGGGTTAACCTTGGATTTTGAGTTTTTGGGTTGGGTTTTATGAAAATTGATAATTGGACTCGGGTTTGGGCCAAGTCCAAAATGCACCCTACACACACATATATAAGCCTAATCATAATCATAATATCATACATAAAATTATGAAATTAACATAAATGCATAATTAATTTCAGAACATTAAAGTTAAAATTAAAAAAAAATTATTGAATTAAAAATTTTCAAGTCCTCTCAGATCGGATAAGAAAAATTAGAAGAAATGAACCACTAATAATAAAATCCTTACATTTAATATCCACAGAAGCACACATATTTTGAGGTTAATCATCCGTAATACCGAAAAAGGTTATATATGTTCTAAAATTAATTGTTAATAATACGTCAAAATATTGTAAACTGAAGTCAATCATGCATAATATCCATAAGGTTTATATGTTTTACAGTTAATCATATGTAATAACCATATGCATACGCATATTTTAAAGTTAATCATTAGTTAGTACTGAAAAAAGTAGTTTAAAACGAACTATCAGAAATAGGTATTTGAGATTCTAAAAAATTCTAAAATGTCGTCTATGATTGATTTTAAATCAATTCTCAATTTGAATGTGTTTGTAGCTTATTTTTCAGTTTTTTATTTTTGACTTTCTAGTTTTTTATATTATATTCAGAATGAATTTTAAACATGAGAAGAGTGTTCAAAAAAATATGCAGAATGTATTTTGCAAAAATAGTAGAATGAAAAATGAAAATAAAAATGAGCTCTAAATATCTTTTTGAGTTTTTGCTCTTAAAGTCCCAAATAGAACATGAGTTCTGCAGAATTCATTCTGAAAATATGACTTCCAAACAACCAAAATCTAAAAATGAAAATGAAAAAAATACAAAATGGAGGCTCCCAAACACACCCCTAATTTTTATTTGAATGTCTATAAATGAAGTGTAAAAACTCATTTTTAAGGGTTCAAATGCAAAATTCATTAACAAAATTTTATTTTAAAATTTCGAGTCTAGTGTTACTCCTGGAATATGTTTTTAAATCAACCATAAAATTTTTAAATTTTTTCAAGAACAAAGTCTGCATTGCGCAACTATTGACTTGTCGCGCTTTCGGGTGTGATTTCTTTTCAGCCGCAAGTGCGGCCCAAATTTTATCAATCCCGTTTAGTACCGGCTATCCCGGTTCTGTAACAATACCGGACCACCGAAGTATCGTTTCGGCCACTGTTTTGGCCTGTTCCGACCAATACCGGCCAATACTGTACTATACCGATCCGTATTTAAAAAATAAAAAATTCAATTAATATTTTTTTGGATAATTAAACATAAATTGAGGCTAAAAATCATCTTTTATATATATATATATATATATATATTAATATTGTGATGCTTTATTTTAATATTTAGCATAATTTTTTGTTAAAAATATTATTTAAAATATGTATATTAATTT
>JABCMJ010002694.1:0-25425 GCA_014822125.1 Arbutus unedo
TATGCATAATTACATAGGTCAATTTACAATAGATAACATTATCTATTTTTATATTATGTCAAAATACATAGTACAAATTAGAACAGATAATCTTATCTAATGTTATCTTATACAGAGATACAAAGAACAAATCATAACAGATAATTTTATCTGTCTTAATGTATTATTGTGTTTTCACTATCATGCAGAGATACAAAGATGAAATAACAATAGATAACATTATCTATTGATATATTATTAAAAAATACAGCGGCCAATTTACAACAGATAACATTATTCGTTTTTATATTATGTCAAAATATATAGTACAAATTAGAACAGATAACTTTATCTGATATTATCTTCTACAAAAATACAGAGAACAAATTACAATAGATAACCTCTTCTATTTTGGTTTATTATTGTGATTTCACTATTATGCAGAGATAAAAAGATAAAACTACAACAATAACATTATTTGTTCATATGTTATGCATAAATACAGATGTCAATTTAAAATATATAATATTATTTGTTTTCATATTATGTCAAAATACAGAGAACAAATTATAACAGATAACATTATCTGTTTTGATTTATTATTGTATTTTAACTATGTCAAGATGTTATTAAATAACTTTGTCTGTTGATTTCTATCTCATTCATACAGAGGTTATATATTGTACGTACTATTACGTCAATCTAACATTAAGATTCAAGCAATATCAATTTAAATAAAATTAATAAGACACTAAGAAGATAAAAGTCACAATAATTATTGAAAAAAATCATGTTTTGACTTATTTTTCATATTTTTTAATTTTTTAATTTTTAAACGTAATTTTTAATTTTTTAAAATGCCTTATCAAAACAAACTAATAATTAAAAAAATATTGAGAAAAACTAAAAAATTACAAAAAATTTAGTGCACTTATTAAATCAAATATGATGACATGTAAGTAAAAAAATCAATACTAGTTGTAAATTCATAAATCATAACCTAATTATTTTCTTTCTTTTATTATCACAGTGCTGTCATTTGGCTCAGGTACAACAACAATAACAGTGTATCTTTGAAAGACAAGATTCAACTATTGAACGATAGAGACGTTGAAAATGCCGTAAGACATCTCACTTTTACATGTTGTCAAATAGTATATTTATCCAATAAGATTTTTAACTTGAAAATAAATCTTTCAGCTCATTGATGGATATCAATTCTTACTTCAACAAAGCCAAGAAAATACATCATAAGGCAAATTATTTTTCTTCACATGCACATGTTGGATAAAACAATAACACTTTCTCTCTCTTATATTGTCTGCACATGTACTAACACAACATCTGTTATTTCACATAATATCACGTTATCTCTTTATAATATATAAACAAATAACATTATCTGTTTTTTTTGTATTCTATAATTTGACGTAATATGAAAATAAATAATCTTATCTGTTTTTATTTGTTCTGTATATCTATACATTAAATAATAACAGATAAGATTATCTATTTGTGTTCTGTAATTTGACATAATATTTTGACTTTTTTTTATATTTTTTAATTTTCAAACATAATTTTTTCTTTTTTTTAAAAAAATTTATTAAGATGAACCAATAATCAATAAAAAAATAGATGCAAAATAAAAAGTCACAAAAAATTAGTTTACCAAAAGGTCATGAGGGCAAAAATCATGTTTTAATTTTTTTTCATATTTTTTATTTTTTAAAATTTTTAAACGTAATTTTTTTATTTTTTAAAATTTTTTATCGAGACGAACTAATAATAGGTCTGATTTAATTTGACATACAACAATCAAAAGCTTTATTTTGAATTTGACATCCCTGATCGTGGACTGATTTAATGCATCATAGGTCTGACGAGCGTGTTTATGCCGATCAACTAAGCTGGCCAGGATATTTCATAGTCTGAAATGGGATTGTCGGGATAATGCCCGCTGTCAAAGGGTAAGTTGGCATAGGATGATCATCTCTATGGTGAGACGCTAGGAGATGTGACGAGCTGATAATCCATGTTCATTTCTGGCATCAAATCATCTACAAAGCTAGGATTGTATTTAGTTACTTAGGAGATTCATTCACCTCCCACAAATTTTTTGAGTTGAGTAGTTGTCTCGGCTTAGTTGTTGTTAGGATCTGACCAGTAGTAAGCTGATCTGTCGAGGCGGTGAGTAGGCACTCCTTCTTTTGTACGTCATTAGTGTGATTGTAACTGTGCCTCTATATTAAGTTTGACGTACCCTTTGGCATCCTTTTTGGCGATTTTATTTAAACCCATATTTTTTAGTCCCTCTCAAACTCCCCTATATAAGAAGAATTAAACCAAGGTTCTATACTTTTACTAGTTTTCAAGAACTCGAAGAGTTCTATTTCTTTACTTCCTTTTTCATTTTCTTAGTTTGCTAAGTTTAATCCCATTTCAATTTTTCCCATACCTACTGTTTGATAATGATGTTAGATGCTTATCGTGAGAAATTTAGGAAAAGTCTATTTAATTCCCGAACATGTAAGGTTGCGCCTCCTAGGGAAAGATGAACCCCTGGTCCCTAAGGCTGATAATAATTCCTCCTTCTTTCCCCTTGTGGTCATGGTCGAGGGTGGTGTTAGTTTTTCCCTGAACTACCTCATTCCGAAGCCTTTGCGTTTCTGGGAATCACCAATTTTCAAGGCACTGGTAACTTTTATCATGTTATGTCTAGCGTAGTGGCACTTAACACTATCTTGTGAACCAACACAGGGTTAGGCACCATATACCATTGCTATTTTCTTAAACCCGCTCACAAGGCCAGTGGGGTAGATGTTGCATGGAAACCCTGCAAACACTATTTGCCAGCCAGAGGCAGTGGGCATAATTTGTTTCAAGCCTCGTCATCTTCGATGAGGAATCCAAACACATTTCTCGTGTTGAGGGGGCTCTTGGTAAGATTCCCTTTATTCTAATGTCTATTTATCCACTTCTCGCTCGCTCTACAGTGGCCTATTTTCTTGTGTTCCTTTTAGGTTAAGTTGACTCATGAAGTCTAATAAGCATCGATCCCACTGTTCTTATTAACATCACTAGAGTTTTAACCTATACTAATCTGCTCGAGTAAGGTGGTTATGGCCGAGCATCACGCGTTCTTCTAAACTACCTCCATCCATTTGGCCCTTTATTGCCACCGAGGGTCTTTTGACCAACCGTGCATGGGATCTATTGACCTATTGGAGGTCGGGTTGCACTCAATTGCACCTTATGCTATATGTGGGGCCTATTTCTTTGTTAAACTCTTCATCAAATTCCTCCACAAACAAAGTTGCCAATTTTGACAAGGGGAATGAAGAGGTGGAGTTCTCTTCTGGCGAGCTTGCAATGGCTAAAGATCCCTGTGCATCACAAGAGTTTATCGCCTATTCTCCTTCACTTGAACAAATGGTCGACCCATCATCCCAGGCTCCCGAGAAGACGTTGGTTCAAAGGGACACATTGAAACTCACTCGAGCTCTGAAGCGTTGAAAGAAGAGACTAGTCACCGACGCAAGAGATGGTAGAATGATACCTTAACAACATCCCGAGCGAACCACTACCCTTGCTATTACCATCCCAGATGCTTCCTCTATTGCCTTCATTGACGTACCCCCGTCTACTCATCTCAACCTTCTAAAGGAGCACATGTTGCCATAGGCTTTTCTCATGAATTTTGTGATTTTGACCATGAGCCCTCGACCAAGAGGCCATGACTCGACTAAGCGCACCTTGACCCATTTATGCAGGTCAGCCTACCTCAGCCAGTCAATCCAAAACCCTCCTCCTCAAGTGGATCCATCATATATAGTCGACCCCACTCGCACAATTGGTCCATATGCCGCTTTAGCAACAACGACCTGTTTGTCCACCCTATGTGCGACAGGCACCTATTCCCATCTCTAGCTCAATCATCAAACACCCTGGGCTAGCCCTAGCTATTTTTTATGGGCTTCATTTGGAGGCAGATATGGAAACGATCTGTTAGATGGATACGGCTGAGCTATTTGGTCGGTTGTATTACAAATGTTACATGGTAATGTTATTATTCACTTGTGAGTTTCTTGGACCCTCTTCACAATGTATTCCCATGAAGGATTTTTGTTGTTTTGCAGGCCTCTTCTGGTGGTTTTGAGGTCGGCATCCGTCTCAACGATGATCTCAAAAGCGATATTGTGAGACCCGAACCATGCATCATATTAATTTTCATGCTTTGTCATTGTTAATTGTTGAGTAAAAAAAAGACATTATTAAGGATTCAAGTGCATAAACAAAAAATTTAATTATTATTATAAATTTAGGTTAGTTTCAGTTTTTTAAAAGAAGAGGTTAAAGTAGAATTCCATGAAGTAAAGGGAATGTAAGGAGGAAAGTGTAATTACCCTTCAACCATGATAAGGATGTCTATTTTATGGACACCAAGTGTGCGTGCTTCATCAGAAAATTCTTGGAAGACTTTAAGCCTTCTAGGACTAGTATGGAAGCCAAAAAGAAAGAGAAAAGAGAGACCAAAAGAACAAAGAGAAGGAAGCCGAGGGAAAAAAATGGCAAAAAAAAGGGGTTAATTTTTTTAGAGCTCTACTTGAAAGTAATCTTACTTTTACAATCTTTGAACTGTGTTTATCATGTTTAAGTTATTCACTGATAGATAAGTAGATCGTCACTAATAATTATTTTAGTTATAAATCTTTTAGTAAGAATGCGGGAGTGTGATGATCCGTCAATCTGATCCGCTTAATCTCCGAGATTTGAATTGCTCCTACTGCCTGCAGTAGGAGCAATTAGTGCCACTGGGTTATTTTTAGCCTAAAGGCACTCTGATGCTATCGCGACCCATCCCGATATGGGAGGCATTAGTGACCGACCAACGAGTCTAACCCGCTAAAGCCTATTGCACAATCAGTTTAAGGATATCCGATATGATATGCAACAATGTAAACAAACTATTCAGAGTGTGCGAAAACAATAATCTTTAATACATTAAAAAGTCAAGGATGTGCACGAGTATCAAAACAGCCCAACAAAGTATAATATATCCTCAAAAACAAAAACATCAAGGCCTAAACCCGGCCAAATAGTAACAACAACAAAAGTAAAGCTTAGTATCTACACTATACTTCATCAACCTCTTCTATCTCTTCTATTGACCACTTTATCCTGTCTCGTAACCTGATATGTTGTCTAACAACATCATTAGTGTATCGCCAATGTGAATTCAAATATGAAATTCTACGGGGTTGCCATGTTAACCATATGCATTATGCATGCAAAGGAATAATCTTATTGAATGGAATTCACGACATAGTTCCAAGGTCAAGCTCGAGTCAACCTTCAAGTTTATCTTATTTGCGTTCATTTCAACAGTTGTCAATACTCGTAGGCGGGAGCTAGCTTCTTATGCATCATCGTATACGCGGAATGACATCATCCATAAATCACATTGACTATGATTAATAGCCTTATTTCACGCATTTCGCTATATTATATCCCATAGTAGTCGGGGTACCGTTTCAAACGACTTATTAATGTAATCGTCAGTGTTTTCTCAATTAATGCATGATTCATAATATGAATGGTTTGTCATGATCTAGCATGGTATTTTCATGCTTAAAACAACGCATAAATGTTAGCATATCTCATGATTTCAAGTTTTGGAAAACATACGCGTAAATAGGTAATATTTGAACTCACTTTTTTGTTTCATCTCGAAGACTAGATAAGACGACACGACTCTTTATTCCTCGTTTCCTACATCCATCAAAAGTATCTCATTCAATTCCTGTGTCCAACACGTTTAAAAATTATGAACTTAAGTCATATGACCCTAGTCGTTGCAATCTCGATTAACCAGTTTTCCTAACTCATGATTGGCCCAAGGCTCGGGTTCCAACTCTCGTCCATATCAAATATTGAAGTTTACAATTGTTCTAGGATCAAAGTACACAATCTCGAGGGACCACGAGATCAAGATAAAGGTTCCAGAGTCCAAAATCATCAAAATGTAAAACCTGTCTGTTTTCCTAAAATTACCTCAACTAAGATCAGTTTGGAATCCTAATCAAATCAAGTCCAAAATTTACCAAATTTTATAGGGTGTTAACTTAGGATGTTGTGAAGACTACAAATCTCATAATGACCTTTAAATGAATAAAAACCTCAATAGCACAAAACTGGTACATAAATGATACACCTTACGGAAGATTCAATTTAAGGAGTTCTAGACCTTCAATTGAGTTGATTCCAATTGAAAATGAAAGCTAACATATTGACCTACATTCGTACCAAATTTGAGGTCATTCCAAACTCCATAGAATCTTATGGGCCATTGTGAAGTTCAGGTCAGAAATTGTCTGGGTTATGCGAAGAAACACTACTAGAGTGCAGCTTCTTCAACCACAATAACACCAAACCAAACCAAGAATTTCCTCGCACAATCCTCAAAAACCAACCTCCTACAACCTCTATTCTAGGAATTAAGCCTCAAAATAAGTAGAAACAAATACTAACACACTTACTTGATGATGATTACTCAACCAAAATCCAAAAAAATTCCAAGTGATTAAACTTCTCCTTGATCAAGCTCCTCACTTCCCTTCCTTTCCTCTTTTTCCTTTATCCTTCTCTCTCCCCCCCCCCCTCTCTCTCTCTCTCTCTCTCTCTTGGTTGATAGAAACGGAAAGGAAATGGGTGCGGTGCTTGGTTAGTCTAGTGAGTTGCTAAGAAAAATATCATAAGCTTGAGGTGTCACTTAAGCTACTTGTGAGCTACTTCTTTAAGTAAACAAGTTGTCTAGATTTCTTTCCTCTTTTCTTTTTAATTTCATCCTTCTCTTATATTCTTTACACCAAAATTATTTGGTATTTACTACTTGTTCGGTCAAACGCCGGAACTGCAACGTGTACTCAACAAAATGTCAGAATAAATTCTTGCAACAACTTCTTAATCTCCATTCAAAATTAAACCAAATATCTCGTTCACCAATCTTTCCCCGTTTCCATACTCAATTTCTTAACTCGGGGCCGGGGTCACACACATGTTAAAGTCAGAAATTGCGAGATCAATGCACAATAGTAATGAAGTAGTAATTGATCATGATCTTGATTTTGTATTTATAAGTCATTGGATGCTTTGTTTGGTAATTGAATATCTAGGGGATCTGTCTCTAATCACATACTACATAATCAATTATTTCCTTGATTGTCGATCTTCCATATGCTTCATGCTTCCAAATACAGCAATTGCAAAAACTATGCTTTCCTATTTAGAACACGTCTTGATTTCAGAAGCTTCTCACTGCCTCAACACAATGCTTGGGAAGTCGTTCATAACGGCGACATCCATATGCCGAGCTCCCAATATCCGGTCGATAAACCCGTTCAACTATACGTTGCCCGAAGCCTCACGCGGTTGACACGAGGCAGTCATTTGAGGCCCATTAAACAATAAATTGATGGGCTGAACATCAGACAAAATCCCTTGGGGCCCGTTTGGTAATACGTCAGCAGATGTCCCACGCTACCGACACGGTCCATAGTCCTCCTGGGCTAAACCCACTTACCATTTGTTTGATATTAGGTCGGTTCAATATTTCAGCCCAATAGCCCTTTAACCAAGTGTCGACTAGGATGGTGATTGGTTGACACGGGTGGCCAAACTGATAAAGTAGCAACATATTATCCACATGGCTCTGTTTGGTTAGTAATGTGGCATGCCATCGTTTCATCTTCGCATGTCACGCTCTCCTTTTCAGACTAAACTAGTATTCATATTAAATATTGATAACCACACAATAATTCAAAATAAGCCCAAATCATAATTTCCCATATTGCAATTTCAATAACATGTTTCAAAATACTACAATCAAAGGGGCACTCCCCGCCCAATTAGCCAAAAATAACAAGTTCAAATATTACAAATCGGTTTAGGTTCCAATAAATAAGTCTAACAAAAGAAGAGTTACTTTACATATTTCAAAAAGAAGAACTAAAGATGATGTATAACTCCTATAATGAATTCTCTTCAAAACATGCATCACCATGCAAATCCATATCATACCACCGGAACGGTACCTGGAAAATAAATGGATAGCCACAATGCTCAATAGAGATGTCTACACCAATCTTATATGAATATGCAATGATATGGCATGCTTCATGAATAATTCATAACAGAACACGCATACGACAAATTAATCTGTAAGTCATCCATTTACAATCACAAAATCAAGAATACCATGCTAGTTAATCTTACCAATGGTTCTCATATCAATCCAAATGTTCATATTTCAACTATCACATCACCTGACGGTGGCTAGATAACACCAAAGTATACTAGCACATTTCCGAATGGAACCTAGACATCACATAACTAGCACGTCCCCTGTCGGAGGTTAGACGTCGCATCGTGTCAATGCAATACAACTACTCACTATCCGATAAATTACTCCTAACACATATCAAGTCAAAAGACAATAGTATCACGTATCGAATTTCTCTAGACGAAATTCCAATCTTATGGTAAAGGAAAACAAATTTTTGTATAGAAGACGTAAGGATATAATTCCAACATCAAAGTGTTATACGAGGTTAACAGAAACCCGCCCCATAGCTCTATGTCCGCACGGGCCAAACACTCCACAAACAACATAGATGAGTAAAATGATATAAACCATTCCTAGGATGAAGACAATAGGGTAAAAAGGTGAACCACGAAGCACAATAGAATGAAAACTAAAAATTAAACCAAAACTGTCTGGTCCTTCTGGACGCCCAGAAACCCTGTCCGGACACCCGTCCGGATGCCCCTACTTTCTGTTTGGACGCTTCCCTAAGAAAATCCCAAATCTCACTCCTATTTTTCGTCTAGATGCTCGGGCGATTTCCTAATGTGCGATTTTGATTGTTTTCTCCAAACTCCTCCAAACAACAATACCAACCTCTAAACTTGAATTAAACATGAAACATGGGTCCAAATACATCATAAACACATACCAAAGGTTAGAAATTCTTATCTCAAACTTTAACATCGAAAGATTTGGTGAAGAGGCATAAACTCTAGCTTCCAAGCTTCATATCTCAAACTCTCGAGCTCCAAATCGCAATCCATCTTCGATTCCACGTCAAGCACCTTTCAAGCTTCTCATATCTCAAAGGAATTCAAAAATTGTGGTGTGATTTAATGGTGGTGGCAGAGAGAAGATTGAGCTATAGAAAGAAAAAGAGAGAGGGTTGAGTGAAATGAGAGTGTGTGGTTTACCCCTTAGCTAAAAATTTGATTTTTAAGTCTAAGGGGAAACCCCCCCCCCCCGACAAACTAACACCCTTCTAAATGCCGAGTCTGAACCCTACAACCAAGAGTCTCAAATCACATACCATTAAATTAGAACGTAACCCTCAATATAATTAATTAAAAACTTAAAATTTTTCAGGCCCTTACATCGCATGCACCGTCTCAGGGACATTAATTGACGGATAGTTCCATGCCCTTTCTTCCCGTTCTTCTCTGCATCCTCTATTGACAACTCTGGTTCTTCGTGGAATCCTTCCGAAGCTTTCGTATAATCATCGTCGACTTTGAACTTAGGTAATCTCCCAAACTTTTCTGCTTTTAATCACTTTGTTCTTTCTTTTTATTGCATAGATAGAGCCTAATCTCGAATGTTAGGAACAATGGGTTTAATTTACACTTTTTTGGCCATTATTCTAATTTAAATAGTGTCAATTCAATTGTCCCATCACCCTTTTTTAGCGAGCACACATCGATGTGCTTCTCCAACCACCTTGTCATGTCAGAATTCGTTCCAGTCTTGCAATATCACACTCAACATTTGTGTCGACCTAATAGACATCAGTCTTCTTTCATGTTCCTAACCTTCCCCACCTACGCCTGTGCTTATTTTCATACTCGTCTTCCATTTCTTTCTAAGTTCTTAGTATAGGCATAGTTGTAACCTTAGTTAACAACAAGAGAAAATACAATTTGCGTAGGATTATTTGCGACTGTAATCAAAACCGTCGCAAATAATAGTATTATCTCCATACAGTTTATAACAGATTAAAGGTTTTTTTTTAAAAATTTTAATTACAATTTCTCTCGTAAAAGCAAAATCCCTTCTATTTCTCTAGTAACAAAATGGTAACATTAGTCCCCCTGCCGCATAGTCTCCATCCCTCTCTCTCCCCACCTCTGCTCATATGGTTTCTCTCTCTCTCTCTCTCTCTCTCTCTCTCTCTCTCTCTCTCACACACACACACACACACACACACACACAGAGTCTTCTCTCCCTTTCTCAGTCTCCCTTACAGTTTCTACTTCTTCCGATTTGTAGGTGACACAAATATAAAGCTCAATTGGAACTGATTCATCCGGACTCTGAAGGTCTCTCTCTCATTTGGGGGTCAGGCTCCAACTGAAGCCTAAATTAGTAAGTATCATTGACACTGAAGATGCTGGTATGAAGTCATTGTCCTATAGGTTTATATATTATAGGCTTTGATATATCGTCCATATTATTTGATTTATTATAGTCTGTGTTCGAATCTCTGTTATTGTTATGACTATTTTGATTTATTAAGATGCTAAGATATGGTTCATTAGTTTTCTTATATGGACAGTATACAAATGGAAACATATAAAGATAAAGGATTTAGATGATCAAATGGAGATTGTGGTAATCTTCAACAATGTTTATTCATGAATTAAATTATTCTAAACTTTAGCTGGAGTGTACAGAGTAGCAATTGTCTGCTACAGGTTATATGCTATTTTTTTGGTTGTCCTTGTCACGACCCATCCCAAACTAGGTAGATTAGTGACCGGCCAACGAGACTATCCCGCTAAGGCCTCTACGTTAATTAAACGTTTATGGATTTAAACTAATTATTTCACTTATGCTTCAAGGTAATTCAAAGTTAGCAAAAACGTCATTTGTTTCTATAATTAAAATAACTCCAAGGACATGCAAAACTATCATACGTTATTTATAAAACATTCTTGTCCGTTACTTATTACAAACCAAGGTAAAAACCCAAACATGGCCTTAAATAGTATTAAACAGTAGCTGCAGCATATTTACATGTGTTTTAAACAAAACTCAAAAGTAATGTCCAACTGGTCCGCCTCTTATTTTTCACCTGTTCTAACTTCGAGACCTGGTGTGTTGTAAAGCAACACTCATTAATTCACAGCTAGTATGAATCTAAATATACATTTTTACAGATTTTACATGACATAATCTGAGATAAATAATTCATTAGTATGTTGACCACGTTCGTGAATGGGTCCATGGGCCATGGCCGAGGACAAAATAAACAATTTATAGTTTTCATAACCCGTGGGTTATAATAGTATCAGATTCTATGATCAAACAAGCATCGTAAATGAATCAGTCGACCAATCAGTGTATGCCAGAGTTAGTCAAGGGAGGGACCCTAGAATAATTATTATACGGAATAGGAATGACGCCATCCGATACCACCTAGCCGTGGGTCCCAACCTTATCTCAACCACCGCTTGTCACACCCCAGTAGAGTCACTGGGTCTTATATGATGTCATTAAAATGATCATCATTCATGGAATTTCAACAATGTAAAACCCGAGGTCACACGCTAATCAGCCATGTGCCATGTTTAAGCATGGTTTGACTCTAAATAAACTATCAATTGCATTATAGCAAATATCATGCTAGAACATGCTTTTTAAAAATATACAAGTAAAAAAGCATATCTAGACTCACCGTAAAGCAACTAATGTTAAGTTTCGACTAGTCCTTCACAATTGTAATATGTCATTAACAGATAATAGAATGTCAACTATATTCCCAATGCATTAACGTTAATCTTAATGTCTCAGTCTATTTACGTCTCATTAACTACCTCTAAGTGTAACTCTCGATTTCTAACGATTAAATTTAAAACAATTAACTCTGCACAAACGAACCTTAAAGTAAAATAATCAACCCGACCCCACGTTAAAACAACACAAGTTTTCCAGATAAAAACTTAATCTTACCAAAACTCAAAATGTTCCAAACATAACAAGGTATTTAAGGGTTGAGAATCTTACTTTGATTTATTGTTCAAATCTGTCACAGTTTGGTAGAAAATTCATAATAAATTCATTTCAAGTCTAAAAAAGTTGAAACCATCACCCAAATTTGGATAAATTAAAGCATTATCCTCAGTAAAAATTATAGCTTTATGAGTAAAAATTATGTTTCGCAATAATCAAAAGAAAACAGGCCCTATAACAGGTTTTCGTTCCTGTCAACCAGTATATTTTAAAAATTCACCAAAATTAGAGTTTACAACATTTTGCATGATTCCAATAGCCAAATTTCACTAACTCATAGTATAGTCTCAGCAAAAATTAGGGAATTGAATTCGAAGTGTAAGTTCCTTAAAAATCAAAGAAAAGGGTTGTACTCCCGAAAGATGGAGCCCTGTTTTTCATTATCTTTAAAAATTCGTATGAAATAGCACATTCATCCATTTTGGATGCGTTTGGTATCAAAATTTGCGCATTGAAACGTACCTTAAACTTTCTTAAGGATCCAAATTCAGAAACAGTGTGTAAGATGCTCGAAAATGAGAATTTTTGAAGGTCTAATAAGTTGTCAGAACATTAAAGAGGTTTCTGAAAAGAAAATAAGTTTTCCGGCGAGATAACGGCGGCTAGAGGTGGTGGCTCGTGGTAGGACTGAGGTGGAAGAACACATCCATAGCTATCCTAATGGCCTAAACAACTCTCTAATGGTCTCTTATTCATATTAATAATCAACACATAGAACACTACAAAAAAAAAACAATGGAGAAACTATACATTGACGAAGTTGTTCAAGAGCGCTCTCTCTCTCTCTCTCTCTCTCTCTCTCTCTCTCTCTCTCTCTCTCTCGGCCGAAACAATCATGGAGATGAAATGGAAGCAGCTTACAATCTGATTTTGGTCTAATCCAACAAGTAAGATTTGGCATAGTTCTAGCATGAGGTGGCCAAAAATATCTAACATAGGATAACTCTAGTTATCCTACGTGCCTTAGTAATATAATTTATCGAACCACCCTTCGGTCTCCGATTATGTTTCGAACTAACTTCATTTACCCCTAAAATAATTCCATGATATCTTCTCATTCGCCCAATAAACTACCTAACTGACTTAAACAATCTCCGTTTCTTGATTTAATCGATTTTTTAAATTACCCATAATATTTTCTATTGTTTATTATTTTTATTTTTATTATTTTTTTCCCAGGTTGGGTCTCATAATCCTAATCTTGATATAGGTTTTATGTTGTTGTTATGTTAGTTTCGTTCGGTTTCAAAATTATCAACAGTATTTATACGCGCATTGTGTTCGCACATGCACTGTGTATGCCACAGATGCTATTAGTTCTTAGAGTGGTTGAATAGGTTAGGGTTTTTCTTCTTTCTTCTCCGGACGTTAAAGAGAGATTGAGGACTTGGAAAGTGTTTGATCAAATGGAAAATTGGGTTGAAGCTCGTAGAGTGTTTGATGAAATGACTAAAAGAAAATCGACAAGGGTGGTGGAAGTAGCATGTGTGACCATCGTTATTTTTGTGTCTGATTTTGAAAAGTTTTTGCCGCCTATAATTGAATAATGCTAATTGGAAGGCAGCTTTGTAATGTGTAGGTTATTTCTTCATTCATGCCTAGATTATCGAAAATATTTGGCAGCCCATTGCGTTTCTGCCTCACTTCTTACTTTTGGACTTACCAAGTGAGGATAAGGGCTACCTAGTATAATTTTCTAGTTCAATTACACTTTAGTTCTAGTGATTAGTGATGTATGAGAACAAATGGAGTCGTTCTTGCTAATTCCGCAAACAAGATCAGTCACACATGAACTTCCCATTTTCAAGGATGAAGATAACACTATACATGTGCAATGACTAGGCTTCCCCTTTTCAAAGTTGGAAGTTTGACTTCTTTACTTCATTTCTTGTGTTGGTGAATAGTTCAATGATTGTTAGAAGCTGATGTTGTTTAGCTAAAGCACCTGTCTATTACCGCCAACACTCAGCACTTAGTGACTCTTCGAAATCTTGCAAAAAAGTAGTCTACCCATGACTTCAGTGGGATGTGGGGATAACTTGAGTTAAACAAGTGCGTTCACTTTCTGTTAGAATAAAGAGCAATAATATTTGATGTTCACATATTGTATGTGTTAATTTGCCAGAGCTATTTACGGAACTTACTCATCACAAGTTACCGAGGTTTTTAGACTTAAATTTTTTTATTGGTGTAGATTACTTTCCCGTAAAGAAAATATCTACTTCATCATGGTTAGTGTTGTACAAGGTATCTATAGGTGGTGCGTTATAGGTGCTCGGTTGGATATAATATCTTCACTGTAGCTTGTTTTTGGAATGTTTGGGTACGGAGGGCCAATAGCTTCAATGCATCTAGGTAGGCATGGTTTTTATGAAAGAACATTATCATGTCTTTTCCATATAATCATTTTCATTTTGTGTATTGACCTCAAATCTTTGATAGAATTGTCATTTCTAGGTATTCTGTTTTCTCTTTGTAGGCATGCATTGGTTTTTTTCCATGACGAAAGAATCAATTAAAGAAGGTCTATACTTTGCACATCGAGAGAGACGCTTCACTAAGTCGTTTTTGGTTCGAAAAAGACACGAAGGGTAACTAAGCTTCCTTTTCTAGTTCATTCTTGCTATAGGAGTTCTCCCCTTCTTTTACCTCTTAGTTTAAAATCGCCATGTTTGTTCTTATTTTAGACTGACGGTGGCATTAGGAAGCCCAGAGCAGATGAAATAAGGAGATCACCTCAGGGTTCCTTTACCAAGGTAAGCTTTGTACCATAGTTTTTCTTCTCGTTTTACTCTGCTAGTTGGCCTCCCATGCACTTTGCATTTTTTAAGGGCCAGTTATGCATAATATGGGAACTGCGCTTGTGTACAGCTCATCTATCATGTGAATTATTTGTATGTCTAGTGGACAAGATGCCTTGTTATTGAATAATGTCTCTAGTTTTTCTTTCATTGTTCGGCCTTTCGTTTACATGTAAGCTTTGCATCTATCCAACTGTTACAGTGGATACTTTTTTTTGAAAATTTTAATACTATTTGAGCTATTCTAGGTCATACTGTCTACTGTCTTAGGAAATGACATAGTTCCACTAATGTTTGGATTACATTGTTTTCAAAACTTCCTTTTATTAGAAACAATCATGGTACTGAAATTATGTATGAAAGCACAAAAATTATTGAATCATGATTGAACAGTAAATGTTGAAACTATGTTAAGAGAGAGTTTGAACGTGAGAACAAGTTTGAAGATTTTCTCACATAAGAACACAAAGCGAGGGAAGATAAATACTAGTGTTGATGTAAACTTTTGTATGAGTATTAATTTTTTTTTTAGAAAGAAAGAGTATTGTGCGTCATGCACGTAGTTAGTCGTTAGTATATATTAAGTGTAGATTGAACACAAAGAGCCATGTGGGTTGTAAGAAATTTTGAAAATTCTGGTCAGGTTGGAGAATTAATAATATACAAATGAGATATGAGTTTTGGAGCCAGCCCATCATTTTCACACACTTGAAACCATGGAAGGGCAAATTAGTTATTTCCACAACAGCATGGATACCTTCTAGTAAAATGGTAAGGACAAAGGAATGGTTGTGGAGGGATTTTGCAATGGTTGTTTTCAATATTGGAAATCACAGGCATTGGACAGGTTACTTATAAGGCATAAACTGTTTTATGCTTACCATGGGGTTAGCTTGATGGACTTTGTCTATACTCAGCAATTAATATTATTTCCGAAAATGATGCTCTTAGTGAGCTTTCTTCTCCAGGGAAGAGTGGAAGTTGCTTTTACTTGATTCAAGTTGATAGGTTCGTGATAAAAACAGTAAAGAAATCGGAAGTCGGTGTTAGTTGCCTACCACACATGTAGATATGTCCTATAATTTTGTTTAGAGTTGATTTCAAAATTATCTCAAAATGACGCTCTTAGGAAGCTTTGCGAAAGAGGTTCAAAAGTTTAACACTTACATTTCGTTATTTTTGTTCAGGTGCTTATTAAGATGCTTCCAAGTATATATGCCTCTCTTACTCATGTACTTTCCAATTTGATGTATTTCTAAGAACAAGAAACGTTAATCAAAGAGTCAATAGGGTTACTTTCCTTCATATCTAAATGTCATCAATCTTATCCTAAATTCTCATATACATCCAAAATCTCTCCTTTTGCACAAACGATAATAGTAAACACATTGTTGTTGAGTCCTACCATTTCATATTTTAGTTGTTTGCTATTAAGTTCTTCCACTAAATTTAATTATGTTGGTTGGAATAATTGAAAGTGGCTTATGGTTTGTTGTTGGAATAATTGAATTAATGTACTAAATTTTGATGTACACATGTGATCTACCAGAAAACCATTGATCAGATTGAGGACCAATATGCCCGTACGAGCAGAATAGTTGGCTCAAAGAAATGACTTCGATCAGTACACCCCCCGTGGAATGTGAAGATTTGAAAGATAGGTATAGGGAAGAGAGCAAATAGTTTGTACACCTTACATAAAAAAAAATGATGAATATTCATTAGATAGGTTATGTTATTATTAATTTTTTTGGGATATGTTCAAACTGTTTTGCCAAGAGTGTTCCTCTCTCTCTCTCTCTCTTTCTCTCTCTCATGTCTGATTTATATGATAAGGTCAATCTCTTACAGAATACAATTACATTTGGGTATGATATCGTCGCTAATAAATATTTTTTATCACAAATATGATTTAACATTTGTGATGTAATCTATCCGTCGAAAAAAAAACTACCAATTTTTATTTTTTGCGACGATTACGTTCCGTCGCTAATAGTTAACCCTTTCGGTCGCAAACACATTTGCGATGGTACCTTATCTGCTCAAAAGGCATTGGCCACCGTACTTGTTGCAACGCCACCAAAATCGTCGCGAAATCGTCGAAAAAACTATTTCGACGATTAAATGACTTTTTGCAACTGTAAAATACTGTCGCAAAACCCATTTTCTCTTGTAGTGGTTGTACTTAGTTTTATTTGTACTTCGAAGCATTTACACCTAGTTTGGATTGGGAATTTGGAGGGGAGGGGAGGGGAGGGATTTGTAGGTTATTTTTGTGTTTGGATTGAATTTTATGAAGAAAAGTGTGGGAGATGGAAGGAATGAGGAGGTGGAGAATACAAGTGTTTTAAGCACATCACTTCACCCGCAAAATTGGAAGAATAGTGAGGTGATGTTTGTGTCTTAGAAAATATTAATAAGATAAATTATAAAGTTATTTGTTACTACACAAACTCTAATAACACCAAAGAAAATGTATCCTATCTAGTTTCGAACTCTATACAACATTATATAATATTATGACGTAGAATCAAACGCCTTTTGACATCAGATTTCGAAGATCAACTGTACTTTAGAGATATGTTGAATCATTACTTTCTTGTATTTTTTTTTTTTTTGTTATTTATCTCCTCGCCATCATTCATGTAACTTGAAAGGAGTTGAGTCCTAATTATCTTTTCTGAAAAAAACGATGAAGAAAATAGAGAGAAAACCTAGTATGAATCGTGCACTAAAAAAGTACCATTGGGGATTATGTGTTGGGATATGTAGATTGCATCATATTTTTGCTAAAAAAAAAAAAAAAAGTTAATCATGGACACGAAAGTTCAGGTGTATTGTTTTCCAATTGTATCTATTTGTTTTCGTTCTTTCTTACCGTCGTGTCATTCCATGACTTTAATTTTATGATCAGTATTGGTTGATCTGGATTTTACCTGCAATTCTATCACTTTGCTATTTGGAACTATTGGAATGTGATTTCCTTCAAAGAAAATTATAAACAAACAAGATGAAAAAAATTATTGAGATCATTAGTTTTTTTCTCCTCAAGACTGATTTGTGAAACATGGGTGGGTGCTAAGTTTAAGAATAAATATTGCTATCATAGTTAGTACTCGGGTCTCTTTCTTTCTAGATTTAAATTTCTTAGAAAAAATTCAAGCAAATTATTAAGTATTTTATTGTGTTACCTTTTTTTATTTGCTCCCTCTATTCTATCTTATTAGTGTTTTAATTTTTGAAAATATTTTTGACTTGTGAGTTTTAACATATTTTTTTGTTTTAATAATTAGACAATAAATGGATGTAGATGACCATCATATGTGGGATAGAAAACAACGATTGGCCCCGATTTAAATAATTTGTTATGTCGTACATCACTTGATTCGCAAAAAGAGATATCATAAACAACAGATAAATAGGTATATTTGTAAGCACAATCAACAATCACAATCACAATATAGAATACAAAAATAGTAAAGAGATCAACACATGATTTATATGGTTTCCTAAAAATCGGATACATCCACGGGAGCTGAGCGAGATTTGTTATTTGATATATTATCTATGATTTTTACAATAAAGAGTATTTATATTCGTACTTTATTCCAATCCTAATTAGGTCGTACCGTACCAC
Source organism: Arbutus unedo (assembly GCA_014822125.1). Lineage (NCBI taxonomy): Eukaryota > Viridiplantae > Streptophyta > Magnoliopsida > Ericales > Ericaceae > Arbutus > Arbutus unedo. The sequence goes on from JABCMJ010002694.1 coordinate 18,509, forward strand.
AGGAGTGACTATGGGGGGTGCGGCCCAACTCCAACAGTTGAATCGCTCCACTCGATTGCTTCGCTTCCATCACTCCACTTCACTCGGTATTTGGCCTTTGCTTAGAACTCCTCGAAACCTCTTTATACGAGCCACAAGTTCTAACAATACTACACAACTAAGGATAGAAAGAAAAATAATATGAGATAAGCTGAGCTTGTGGGAGTAGTTCATAAAGGTATTTTGTCATTGTTTTATTTTTTCTTACAGAGTATTAATTTTTATTTCGTAAGTACTTTATTAAAAAAATGCTCTTTGTTGATTTATTGTAATTGAGCAATCCGACGGCTAAAAAATGGATGACCACCCCAATCCAAAATTATGACAAGATGACAGATGGCAGAAGTGTTCGGAAAATATAGGGCAACTAGTGAAGGTGTTGAAACTACCAAAGAGAAAGAAAGAAAATGGGCTACAACCTCAATGAGTGGGGATCCTATGGAGACCATTGATGGAATTGATGAGATGTTATCCCAAAATGAGGTTACTCTAGAAAATTAAAATGACGTAGAATTTTTGTTTGACCAAGCAACGTCCCCAACACATTCATTTAAAATGTTTCAAAACTCAGAATCTTGCAAAACAACTTCAAGGGATAAGAAAAAGAAAGCGTCACGTGATGAGGATAAAGAGACTGTTATGATGATTAAATCAGCAATAGACAATGTCGCGCAAGCTATTAGAGAGGGAAATACTATTTATGAGAAGTCACATGGACAAATATCGAGAGATGAAATCTACAGTGCATGATTCCTAATTGTATCCTTTACCTTTTAGAGAACAGTACAACGAGGAAGACATTATTCGCTTTGCCACATGACATGCGAAAGGAATTTTTAGAGAGCAAGATGAGTCATTGTTCCACCCCATGATCACTTTTTTGATATTTGGTTCTATGATACTAAATTCGTTTATTTAAGTATGAATTTTTCGTTTTCAATTTTCATTCATAGTTTAATTAGTTGTTTTATGATGTTATTCTTTTGCAAACTAACATAAATAATTACTTGTTTTTTTAGTTCTTTTAACATATTTTATTAATGGCATTTATTTGGTTACATACGTGATCGATTGCTCATGGTCTATTTTATGTGCAATGTTTATGTGTTGAGATAGAAAATGAGTAATAAATTAAAATTGACTTATTATTTTGGCCCACAAGATGGAAGGTTAAAAAAGTAAAAGGGCAAATTACTCCAGTAGTCCCTATATTTTAGACTTAGTCCATTTTAGTCCCTACCATTTGAAATGACTCGATTTTAACCTTTAATTTATATTTTTGTTCCAATCAAGGACAATAGATAATGATCTTTGCTTTTTCTAATGAAAAAGGCAACGGCTGGCTTATTTTAAGAGTATTTTTGTAACTTAATGTATGCTTAATTATCTACCACCACTCTCTCTCCCTTCCCCCCTCTCTCTGCCTCTGATGTATCTCCCCTGAAGGTCTTTCCAAATCAAATTTATACATATATATATGTATATGTATATATGTATGTATACATATGTGTGTATATATAATCCGACCTCTCCATAGCATTTTTCAAATGCTATCATCCAATGAGGGTAGATCTTTAGGTCTCTGACAGCTGAGAATCGCAACTGTAATTTGGTAGAACTTCGAAAATATGTTCTGTGATTGTTTATTTTTTTCTCAGAAAACAAAAATTGCCCCTACCGATGAAGCATTTCCATTCGATAGGAAGTGTCGTGTGAGACTCCAAACATCAGTGGTTCACTAGGCTCAACTCTTCCCATCCACCGATTGTCGACCCTCTGACTTTCCCAAATCTCAGTGTTTATCGGTCAGGATTACATTGTCTGGTATTCTTCTGTGTGTGTGATTTGAAACGGGTCTCTAAGGGTTCTCTGGTTATACACTCCCTACTCTAATTTGAACGTTTATGTACATATATGTATGTAATCTGTATGTTTTTTCTTTGTATTGAAGTTCCAATGCCACGTCAACGGTAGCCGTTGAACATTGACCGATGATGCTATGATCGGACCAAAATCAAATTATTGTTTCACATTTTTTATAGGAATCCAACGGTTTATAGTTATCAACTCAACCTTCATTAATCTGAGTTGTAATCACATATTGAATCAAGGCATGTGATACTTCTGTTAGAAACGTTATGTGCACTTTTTGTGTTACCGTGACATAAAACGACGAAATCAAAGATAATGAAATTATAGAAAAATAGAACCTGAAAATCGCATATAAATGATCAAGTCTAGTGTTAGACACTATATCCTTAAGACAAATTCTGTCCTCGCTACGGTGCTTACGATTTGAATAGGCACTTGTCTCCTAGGATAAAATGATCGAATCCCATTGAAATAGCACTCCAATCGATGGGTCTAGCAAACCAAATAATAAACTTGTACTCTCTCATATAAAGACTCAAAACTCAAAATAAAAAATCAATCCAAAAATATTATAACACGTGTCTCTCCAAAAGTCTATGTTAACAAATGGAGGGAGCACCCTTATATAGAAGAATTCGTGACTATTCCGAATAGTCACGAAATAAAGTGACATAACTATTCATCCGAATAGATGTCAACGACAAGACATGACTTTATACTAATAAATAACACAATAAATCATATAAAAGTCAATAGAAATAAATTCTACTTGAGTTTTTTCAACTAATATTAATTGGAAATTAATAGGAGTCAATTTTTTATTCACGCTTTAATGATTTTGAACAAATCAATATATGTTCTAAAATCATTTTTTCCAAGAGATACCTGCATCCGATGAAAGTTCATAGTTCATACAACTTAATCAAATCAAATCAAAATTGGGTTTATAAGTTGACCTGGATGCTGCTTGTTCCTTTCGTTTTTCCTTGAGAATCAGTATCCTCTTCAAAGTTGTGAAGACTTTTTCAAATTCATTCAACCTTAAGCACTGTCTTTGTTAGAACAGCACGGTGTTTGCTCTGCTGAGTCTTTAGGATTTTCCTCCCAATTTCATGGGTTAAATTGGGTGCTTCATGTACATAACTGTGTCTTCTCGGCTCATGGGCTAGGCTTAGGACTTCCTTATTCTAAAAGATCAAAAAGTATACCTCTCCGGGCCGGCACTGAGCATAAGTCCACCGGGTCACCGTCTTAGACCCTTAATTTTTGGATAAAAAATAAGACCCCGTTCATAAATACACACACATATATATTAGGACCTACGAAAACATGACAGAATTGCACTATGTCCCACCGGCTCAAATTTTTGTCCAAACAGTGGTCATGCCTATCCAAATAATTGGAGGAGAGAGAGAGAGAGAGAGGCAAGAACAAGAAGAGACGATCCCATTTTGTTATTGAAAACTTGAAGATTCAATCCACCATGCTCGGATAAAATTTTATTGAAGCATGTAGATGAAGCTTCCTCCCAAGTAACATTAGTTTGTATTGATTTTTAGTTTATTATTTCAATTCAATTGCATGAAAATAACCCTTTTTTCTTTATATGAAATCGATTTCAATATTTTCTATACCTTTTGTGTTAGTATTCGTGGCTTCGAATACAGTCATGCAATAGATTTATTTAATTAGCTTGCGATTTGGTTGATTCAGGTAGTTTATACTATTAAATGTTCAAGCATCGACACAAATCATACTAGTAAGACGGTTTATGCTATGGGAGAATTCATGCTGATTGACAAACTATAAAAAATCTTTAGGCGATCATTGATAGGGATTGTGTTACCCCAAATTTTGACGTTGTCGACAATATACAAGGAAACAAAAACAAACTGACGTATACTAAAATGTAGATGGTGATAAGGTGGATGTGTGATTCAATATCGTATTTCAGGATTTCGCCAAAAGCACAACAAATGGTTCAAAATCAACAAGAGAAAATAATGATAAGTACTTTATTCAATTCACTATAAACTTCGACACGTTACAAGTCACAGTTAAGTAAAAAACTACGCCTACGGAAAAAGTTAAGAAATGCAAGAGAGTGATCATTGTGCCAATCTTTCAAACTAAAATACAAAAGACATAACTACCTAATATCTTGAATTTCAAAATTTATGAAAGACCGGAAAAAAGAATAATTTAAAAATATAATAAACTGTCCAACTGCTTAACTTATATTAACCATTCGGGTTTTCTGTTTGAAATTTTCTCCTTTTACTTTGTGCTTTGTGAGGCGTGTCTGAATCAACTTTTTCGCCACCTGACACTCTGTCGGCGAAATTTTTGGCCACATCACCTATAGGGCATATTAAGCAGATTGAAGGCCCTAGAAGCAATCTTAGTTGGTTGGGACAGCGAACTGGATCTATACATTGTTTGGTTATGCTTTGTTAGTGGATTATAACCCTAGAATTTAATTTTTTTTTCTTGAATTAATTTAGGCATTATTTGGTATTATCAATTTTTTCAATATATGTATGTACAATACATATATCATACACGTGCAAAAATACATACATATACATGCGAGATAAAATCAAAATATGCGAGCTCGAATCATATATACACGTGACAAATGGAAATTTATTCTCAAGAAAAATTTATATGGATTATTACACATTCGGACACAGATATATCCAAAACCGATCCAAACAAATAGAGCTCTCAATAATTTATTAATTTTATGTGCATCTAACGATTCTGAATGCACCCAAAATATTTATGTTCTTAAACTTTTTATTTGAAAAAGAAAATTGAAATTGAATTGGGGAGAGGGGGGGGAGGTAATTTCACGAGCCTCGTAATCAGCACGCACCGACAAAAAGAAATAGACTATCCACTATACTGAGGAACATCTAACGTGCCTCACACTCAGCACGCACCTACAAGAACGAATCCAGTAAATACTAAGAAACACCCCGTACTTTTGTTAAGGTAATTGAATGGAAATGTAATAATATTATCAATAGTGCTACGCACACATTATTTTTACACATTATTTAAAATTATGTTATTTTGCGTTAAAGAATACCCAAATATATTTTGAGCGATATGGGTCAAAAACAAATATGATTTTTCTTCAACACAAAACGACGTAATTTTGAGTGATATGCAAAAATGATGTATAAAAGTGATGTATTTGTATCATTTTTGTAATACTATAATTGACTGATTAATTTTTTTTTCCAAAAAAAATACTCCCATAAAGTTAAGGGTAAAATGCACTCACCTCCCCTGAGGTTTCTAACAAATACAAGAATCTCGTTTTAGGTTTTGAAAAATATAAAGATCTTCTCTATTTTATAAAATATTAGACTGTTTTCCCCCTCAAGATAATTTCTGTTAAATTCTAACAGATTTTAATTTGTAATTTTAAAAAACTCCCCTAATGTCTATGAAAAGGAAGAAAATGCTTTAAAAAATCTCTCATCTCCCAAAACACTTCATACATTATCTTCATTTTCTCACCCTATGAAAATCTTATAATCCTTATTTAAGTTTTTTTGTATTTGTAAATTTTGCGTTTAATTTTTATAGATTATTAATTTGTATTGACAAAACTTATTTAAAATAAAAAAAAATCACTAAAAACAAAAACAATTCAAAACGGACAAATGTTTTAGATTATTTTTATCTTTTTAAAATTTTTTTTTGAGCTTTCAAATACAGACGCAAAATAAAAAATTACAAAAACAAATTTAAGTAGCGACAAAGAAAATAGTTTAAGTTTATTAAGTGTTTTAACAAAAAAAAAAGTTTAATCTTATAATCTTTATTTAAGTTTATGATTCTTTTTATTAAATACACCTAATAAACTAAGAATCCGATTGGATGCAGTACTATTCGGTGTGTTAACTAAGACTAGCCCCATGCTAACCTGTTGATTGGCAACATAAAAATTTGGGGTGCTAAGGCTAATTAAGGCGCCTTTCCCCCAAAGTCAACTAAGGCAGCGTACTATGCCTTAACAAATATCCACTCCCACCCCTACTACTACACACACACTTTTGTAAGTACATATATATGTGTACATAAATGTGTATATGTGTGTGAGAAAAGCTCCATGGACCAATATTTTTTAAAACTAATATTAGATCAATATTTAAACTTTTTATTCCAGATTAAATTTTAATGATCCGAACCGTTTAATGTGTTTAAAACATGTTTTTAAGGATACGCGTGAGACATCAACTCAAAATATTACATTAAAGGGCTTGATCCAACAACCACTATTTGGATCAAGCCCTTTTCGGTAATATTTTGAGCTGATTTTTCGTGGGTACCCTTAAAAATATATTTTAAACATATTAAACGGTTCAGATCATGAAAATTTAATAAGGAATGAAAAATTTAGATATTGATCTAATATTGGTTTAAAAAAATATTGGTCTCTTTAATCTTTTTATATATATATATTTGTAAGTATATATATACGTGTATACTTATAAGTACACACACATATATTAATACTTATATTAAGTATTTATATATTTAAATATATATACTTAATATAATAATGTAAATATATATATATATATATATATAAGTATATTATTATATATAAGTATATATTTATATTAAGTGTGTGTGTGTATATACTTATAATATAAGTATATATATTTATTATATACATATATATTATTTTCAAAATAATACATTAAATCCATGACAAGGGGCAAAAATATTTTTTGACAATTTAATACAATTTTTCCTTGTCTAATACACCCAAACAAATCTTCCATCTAATCATTAGATTATTTAACAAATCCTCTTTAAACATCACATTAATATGGGTTCTTTGTCTTATTTAACATACCACGGCTATTTAACACACCAAGCTAAGGCAGCATCCAATCGGGCCCTAAAACTTTTCTATTTGTCGCTACTTAATTTTATTTTTTTTGGTACTTTTCTATTTTGCATTTTGAAATATTTTGTTTCTG
>JABCMJ010002701.1:0-26807 GCA_014822125.1 Arbutus unedo
TTTATTCAATACATAATCAAGTTTAATACTGCATAAAGGCAAAATAGTCATTTGACAGTTTTAATATATCCTCTGTTTAATCCCTCATTCAAACCATCTAATTTTTTATATTTTTATATAAATATCATATCAATATGAGTCATCCCTCCAAAAATAATACCTTATCTTATCTTATCCCCTTTATAACTTATCCCCTAAAAATAATACTCTATCCAATCGGCCCCTAAGTGTCTTTACTTTGTAATGGAATAATATAGAACCGTTCCCCAAATTGTATTCCTCTAAATGTGGTTGTTTCCTTGAAGTACAAGTGTTTCCTAAATGGGAACTTTGCCAATATTTTGTACCTTCCTATTCGAGCTACCCTTCAATTGTAGAAGATTTTGGCCACACGATCGAATAGCGGGTCGACTACTCAGCATAGCATTGGCTCATGCGTCGAGCCTCCAGTCTTGAGTCAGACACCTTTTGGTCTAGTCAGCAGTCCGACGTGGTGACAACCCACGTCCCAACATAGAACAATTCATACTAATCCTGATCAACACTTTAGCCCATTATGCTCTCTGCGAGTCAGCCAGGCATTCGGCCCACTACACTTTGAAAATTGTAAAGATTGTGCTGTTTTTTCCCTTTCAAAATTGGGCATATGACCAATATGACCCCAGTTGTATTATTATTAGCCTTGCTCAAAATTTCAAAGGTCATGAGCATGGTTGTATATGTATGAAAAGGCACGTTTGGTAAATGATCAAACTTAGTAGTCACCTCTTATTTTTAACTCTCCTTTGAAGTTGTTATCCGTACGTATAGATCTAGACCGGTAATTGCTTGAGATTCGTGGCACGAGAGGACCAACGAATTACTAGAGAATAAGCCCCAAACGCTAAACAGAAGAATATCTAAACTAGCTCGCAAAACTCGTCATGGTCTGTTGAAAAATAAGCATTGTTTGTTGATTACTGCATTCTTCTTATCAATCCATACTTCTTTTTTAATTAACTTATGGTTGTTTTTTAGGAACAAAAAACTATTGAGATTGACTTTAAATAGTTGCATGTTATTTCCAACTGGCTGCACCACTGATTAACAGTATTTGAGTTCAATTATAATTGACCTGATGAACAACTATTTAACTCCAAAAATACCCAAAACAATCTTAAATATAGTTTTAAACCTCATCAAATATTATACTAAGTTCTAAAGAACAAGGAGTTCGAGTGAACATGTTTAGTGGCCTATCACCCAATAACTAGTCCAATAAATAGGTGGTAAGATTCAAACACGGAATTTATTGTTTGTCTTAAGACCGTATTAGATTGTTAATTATCAACTCATCTAAAAACTTAACTTTATGATTTACATTCTCAAAACGTGCCAAACACATGCAAATATTTTAATTACTAGACAAATATTATTTGCTGTGATATCATATAGATTAATAACCATCAAAACATTTTAAAAAGATAACTTTATTATTAATATTCTTTTAACACCATATATTGTATAATTAGTGATTAACTCAATAAACAAAAGTAGATAGAGCAATTAGACTGTTTAGAAGTTGCTACTGGAGTTAAGACTACTGGAGTTAAGAATCCACCCGATGCTGCCCAGAATCCAAGGAATTCTGTTGGAAACAATTCTGCAGGTGACCACAATAGATCTTCCTTCTTTGTTTTTTCGACTTCACATTTTCACCTTCAGTTCAAGTCTGTAACTGCAAATCAATAAAAGGTAACTCGTAAAAGTTAATTTTTTTACAGCCGCATATCGATCAGAAAAAGCCTAGCCAGCAAGCGGGTTTGCATGTATTGTCACACGATTGATCCTGATTTCCGCAAGAGGTCGATCCGCTGGTCCTGTTGGAGTCTGCATACCACATAAATCGGTTAATGGACAAAATATCTACAAGCACCATGGCAAGTAGCATGGGACATTTGCGGTGGAATTAAGAAAAGGCTTGTTTAAGAAATCAACTTCAACAATCATTGTGATAAAACAGACAGGGTAATTGGTGATACTGCCGTAATAGCTACCAGGAGAATGAATCATATATATACTCGATCAGCATCAAGACAAAAGTACCTTTTCCATGAGATCAAGGACTTCAAACCCATGAATCACTTTGCCAAACACGGTATACAACCCATTAAGATGAGGTTGTTTCGCATAAGATATGAAGAACTGGCTACCATTAGTGTTTGGACCACTATTGGCCATTGACATCACACCCCTTGCATTGTGCTGGAAGAACAGCCAAATAAGGAAGTCAGTTTTACCTTGAGATGGAAAACCCAATCAATAAACATCAAGTCCTATATATCCAGCAACTCAATTCAACACACAGCAACATTCAAGACATAAAAGGGAAGAATGGGTTGGCTAAGAGGCTGGGGATGTTAAGAAGATTTCCTTTGAAGAGGAAGCTAAGTAATCATTTAGGACACAAATCATGCAATTTACCAAGGTCTGTGCCAATTAAGAGCACATACCCTACGGTTGCAACCAAACTTCCATAGCCAAAACCATTTTTTGGCTTGCTACAGTACTATTTTGTCATTTTGGGGGGGGGGGGGGGGGGGCCGTGCAAAACTGGTCCAATGGTTGGAAGGCCATATCTTGGCCTACCAATCCATCTAGCTCCGTATGTCCACCCGGATGTCCGTTGAAAGATCTGGGCACTGTGTGTTCTTAGACAATGCAATAATAAACCTTATCTGCATAACCTCATTTCATCACCACACAAGTTCAAAATAGAACATTTCGCAACGAGAGAACAGTCAAACTACAATGAAAAATCAAAAGAATCAATTATGTAGAAAAAGTTCCTTCTACCCGAATGCATTGTTCATAAGCATTGTGCCAGACATCCTTCTAAACGTTGTACTGGAATTCCAGCCAGAAATTGGTACTCTCTTGGAAAAATCTATCTTCTTATCTTTGGGACGGTTGTTTTCAGTTATTTTAAGAGCTTGGTTGTTGATTTAGGAGTCAAAATATCGTGGCAAAAAATGGCTTTGTCATTTCCTCAGCCATATTAGGCTGAAGAAATGGCAAAGTCATTTTTTGCTGATGAAATGGCTAAAGAGGAGGGCATACTTATTACCAGCCCTCAATCCAAAAAATGGCTTTGGCTGAAGGAGTAGCCTACCGTTGGAGATGCTCTGAAATCAAGTTGTTTGTCATATCTCTCCATTTTAGTAAAGAGGTGATAGAGTTCGTGTAGGTAGTCTGTTTTTGTTCCAAAAAAATAATGGATCAAGAACCATTCAATTTAACACAAAGGAAGTACAAGACAAACATTGACAACCTGAGAAATTATTGTGAATTTACCTTGAGAGACTCCCTTATCTCATCACCAAACTTTTTGCCCCATATACTGTTCCCTCCTTTGCCAGTGCCTGTCGGGTCTCCACCTTGAATCATAAAACCCTTTATATTTCGGTGGAATATCGTCCCATCGTAATAGCCATTGGCACATAGCGCCAAAAAATTCTGAATCCAAATCAATTAACAAGGCACACATTACAAAAACCAATGGTCAAAAACAAAATCCTGCAGTGAGAGCAGCTGCTCTAGTAAATATTTCCCCTGCTTCTCATTCAACACTCAAGAGACTCAAAAAAACAAATACAAACAAATTTGAAAGAACATGCGTACAAATTCATTACATGCTCATAGCAAGAACAAAGTGGCAACTGCATCAGGATGAAGTTCTTGTGGCTCACATTAATAAGTCAACGGGTCAAAGTCAATCGGTTTGTGGGACCCGCCCAACAAAAGCATGATAGACCAGCGAGTAAGAATGGTTGGAGGGATGGGATCAAAGTCAACGTGCCAAGCCACCAGAGAACAACACACCCCCCCCCCCCCCCCCCCCCCCCAAAAAAAAAAAAAAAATACCCGTGACATTAGGGGCGGACGGCCAATAACGATGGCGCAATCCAAGTACCACCAAGCCACAGAGTGATGCACCAGGAGCTAGCACCGATTACGACACAGCCAGAAAATGAAGTAAGGGGGAGGTCAGAGACACACTAGAAGTAAGCAAGACCTAGATAAAATCCCAGATCAAGAGTTGCACCCTAGTGCGTACCCTCCCAGGTCGAGACGGCAAAACTCGAGAGAGCGGCCGTGAGAGCTAGGTAACAGTAGTGATAAAGGAGAGGCCAAGCATGTGTCTCCCAACCTAGTCACGAGAAAGAAATAAGATCTAGCCAATTGGTGGCTTCAAAGGAGAAGAGATCACCGTGAGGCCTGCCACGACTTCGAGATCATCGTGCGAGCGAGAGCCATTGCGGTAAGATATTTCGGGAAAGGGGCATGCGTCGAGTGGGCATTCAGACACATGGTACCAGAGTACAAACCTAGTACACCTATAAATGCCTGACACTCATATGAAGTCGACGCATTGATGTGATAGTAAATTCTTAGTGGGGGACAAGAACTTGGCTAGAGAGAGAATATTCTCGCAGGCAAAGGATTCCCACATGGGAGCTACCCATCATCGCCTTCCTAGGTCCACTTGGGGACTATCATTCTCTTTCTCTTGGTATCTGACTTCTCCTTCACCCTTTTCAGATCAACTTTTTTCTTTGTCTAACTAGAGTTCACTGTTCTTACCTATCCAACATTGGAATATTGTCTTTGCAAGATACATCTCCAACATTTTGGCGACTTTGCCGAGGAGGTGGTTCAGTAGATGGTCAGCCTAAAAAGTGGTCTAAAAATTCCTAACACCCAAATGGCCACCGAGGACAACGAGCAACATGACTCCTTTGGACATGGGCAGAATGAAGACTCAACTATTACAGACTGCATTCTTGCGACGCTAGATGCTCTATAAGCAATACAGGATACTCAAACACAGCTAGTCACCGCCCTTCACACGTTGACCGAGGTTGTTCTGTCAGTCATCCCACGTACGGCCTCCAACCCGCGGGAGAACTTCAAACAGATCCATGTCGGGAAACAATTGTAAAACACGGCCATGGCCCAATCATCAACAACATCCCTAACCCAGCTCACCTCCCACACAATAGGACAAGTTTGGTGAACCAAGTACGCAGCCCTACCGAGAACCGAGTTCACCCCTCCATAAACCACACAACAGTAATTACCGTTGTTGACCCAAGTCCTCCTTCAACAAGAAAGAACTAAAAACATCCTACCCTCCCTACACAACCCAAATATACAGCCACTGTTATGCAAAAATTTGATCTTTGCTTAGCATAATCTCACTTATATAAATAGTAAGTTTTTATTATGTAGGTCGGACCCATTCAAAATATAACATATTTCTTAATTACATCTTTTGGTAAAAGAAAACCTTTTGATTCTAACTATATTAATTTTAAGAGCTAAATAAATAAATAACATGGAATTTATTTATTTTAGCATAGTTCATGTTGAACCTCTAATTTTTAGTGAATATTTGGAGTACACAAAAGATTGTGAGAAAACGACATCACTACTGAGAAGAAAACATTCCAACTAGGTTGGCACCCAATTCTTAGCCAATCATATGCCACCCACATTTAAATAATGTACACTAATAGTGATTGAACCCAGATAGTGGGTTGCCTACATATCCGAGTCGAGAATGAATCTGGACTGGAATCAAATCAAACCGTAGTTCCAATATTTGTTTAACATTTTGATGCTTGGGTGAACAATTAAGGTTCACCAATTTAAAATTGTGACCGAACCCATATAAATGGATTGCCTACGTATCCGATTTAAATCGGAATCAAGTCGATACGTAGTTCCAATTTCTTTTGTAACATATTTGATATTTATATATTTTTTCGGCAAATTTTGACTTGTTTTTCAAGTGGCTCATGGTCATGCATATTGAGATATGTCCAATCTTTTAAACAAATTAATTACAAATATGCTTAAGACTTTTAAATAGCCAACTTGACCTGATTTTTTTTTGGGGCCACTAGGGGCACAATTTTGAAGCCTGCAAAGGGCCAATTTTACAACCCGTAAAGGGTATTATTCTTTTAAACCGCAAGGGGCATTGTGGAGAGCTGAGTGAGCTGCCCATTTATTTTCTTTGTTATTTATATACTTTTATTTTTATGGATCCATTTATTTTTATATTTTTTATTTACAAATCGTCCATCATATGACCACTAGGGGTGTAATGAACGTTTACAAATTTTGTGAGACCACGAGGGGCATCAATATTTTTTTGAGACCGCAAGCGTGTCATTATTTTTGAGACTACAACGGATGTCAATAATTAGTTGAGACCGCAACGGATGTCAATATTTTTTTTAGCCGCCTTAAGTATTAATAATTAGTTGAGACTGCGACGGGTGTTAATAATTAGTTGAGACCACGAGGCATTTTAATATTTTTTTAATACCACCAAGGGTGTCGATAATTAGTTGAGACTAAGGGGTGTCAATAATTATTTTGAGACCGCAAGTGGTGTTAATATATTTTTTTTAATACCGCCTGGGGTGTCGATAATTAGTTGAGACCGCGAAATGTGTCAATAATTATTTTGAGACCGCAAGTGGTATTAATATTTTTTACGACCACGAGTGGTGTCAATAATTAGTTAAAACCGCAAGGGATATCAATAATTATTTTGAGACCACAAGGGTATTAATATTTTTTTTTTACAACCGCGATTATGAAAATGCTCAATCCCATAAACAGTTGGAAGTTTCCACTTAGTAGAGGTTAATAGGGATAAGGATTTGTAGTCCTGATAGGACACTAATACTTTTTTAAAAAGAAGTAGAATTTGAATAAATCTATACCTCTTTGGGTCTGTCATATTATAAAAAGTAGAGACAATGAATCAATATTTTTTTATACGGTAAAACCCAGAATTTTGAAGAGATAGTGAGAGAAAAAGAGGAAGAATATTTTTTATACCTGAGTTCTTTGTAGGATTTGTCAGAACTTTCCGTCGTCAGAATATTCTTCGCACACTTTTTTATCTCTCTTTGAAAAATTTTCAATCTCCTTCCTGTACACCTTCTTGTTTTAATTGTTCTCTCCTCCATCTTTTTTTTTTCTCTCTAATCCCTTCTTCGTTAAACCGCATATGCATTTATAGAGAGGGAGGACAAAAGTTTCTTAAATGCCCACATTGGGTAGTGGGTCATGGCCCTTGATGTGCACTAGTCGCCTCATTATGTGCAACAACTTTTCGTGGTTTGGTATTTTTTTTACTTTCTTTTTTGTTTCCAAACAAGTACACAGGGACCCACTAATTTATCCAAAGGGTAAAATCTAATACACCCACTAATTTACCCAAAGAGTAAATTTTTTTTTTAACACCTAATATGTTAATTTCTTAGCCTGGGTCGTGTCCTTTTTGTCCCTTTTTGGATTTGTGTGCATGTATATATACTAAGTTATGTCCATATATACATATCCAACAAATTATGTATATATTCACACAACATATGACTTTACACGCACACCTTCTGTGCACAAATTATTTGGGTTTTGGAAGTTTGTAAAACAAAAATTACAATGAGACTTCGTATATTGAGAGGGTCCAATAGGATCCTCTAAAAACTTTTTTTTTTTTTACTACCCACACTAAAATCTTGATAGATTTGCCCTTAAAATTTGTGAGCACCGTATGTTTTGTGCACTAGTTTTGCTTAAACCAGATGACTTATGAATGGGACTCTAGGATCACCTCAGCAAGTTTAGCTAAAAAAATTTTGAAGTGTAGCCACTTAACCTAGTCAGTATTGGTGACGTATATCATTGCAATAATCGTACACCCAACTGCGTACTGTCAATGTGCACATAAATTTACTTAATCGAATCATGAATGACAGTCAATATTAGCAACGTGTGTCATTGCAATAAATGCACACCAAGTTGACTATCACAAAATTTGATGGTCAAGTTTATTCAAGTAAATGTCATGACAATTTTATTTTCAACAGCCACCCTACCCCTTAATCTTTCTCTCCCTACCATTACCTGAGGGCTGCCAATCACTGAAGTTTGTCAAGTTTGATGGCAAACAAGCCAACACCCAAGAGTATGTCGTCAAACCCTAGGCCCATACGAATCTGACTATAACCTCCGCATGCATGAGTTTTCTAAATCCCTCACTAATCGCACCATATTCTGTCCTCACCTAGGAGGATATGGTAAACAAGTTTTACACTATGTTCTTCCACATACAGGAGAAAGTCACGACACTATCCCTTGTTCGAAAAAGTCAAAGCTACCACGAAGATATCTTAGACTTCATCAACCAGTTCCAAAACCGAGAGATGGACTGCCACGAGCTACTGGACGAGTCTCACCTAATCAAGATATACATTGAAGGCATCATTCGAGAATCGTGTACGCTTGATCAACAACAACCGCCCCACCTTTTTCTTCCTTTACGAAGATGCACGCAACCTTCGCACCTATGTCAAACTCACTACACGCGACAATTGGCGCTCCCCCCGGACCCAATTAGTCTTTGATGCAACTTCTGCTACTAGATCATGGAAGTCGTAGGGAGAGAGCTTCATGAGGTCCAAAAAGAGGAAAGAGATGAACAACACTCTAGACTACCCCTGCAGCGTCAAAGAAATAAAAGTGTTAGTGAAGGAATGGGTGACCTACAAGGAACTAAAACTCCCCGATGTTGTCAATGAGAATAGATCGTGATAGTCCAAACTATTGCATGTACCACAAACACACCAAGCAACCAACAAGCGACTGTTGGACCCTAAGGAGTACCTTCAAAAGAAAACAAGCTGCAAATGAACTTAAAAATAGGAGAAGCAAGACAGAGAGCCATTCATGAAAGACCATATCCCAAGCACCGAGAAGCCGCCAGGACTGTTAACATGGCCGCCTGCTACAACTTCTCAGCGTTAGAAGATTTGGAACAAGAAGAGGCTCTCATGGTCTCCCGTTATGACCATCTCAAATGAATAGCTAGCTAGGGACGCCAGCGGTGCTACCAGACCCAAATGCAGTGATAACAATTCTTCAAAACTTAATAAAGTTTAGGGCATTCTCCAAGGGATTAGGCCTCGACACCGCCACGCAAACAGTTATTACCAAGGTTGTGATGGACATCGGGGAGGTGCACCAAGAGGCATGCACGGCCGCAAAAGGCTCGGTATCGCGACTAGTACACAAGGGAGCAAATACCATTAGTTTCTCCGACAATGAAAAACGGTGACTTTCCCTCACAACCATCCTCTTTACGTCACAACTTACATTAACAACGTAGAGCTACGCCGCACCTTCCTTGATGGTGGTGCATCCATCAACATCATGCCCGTTGCTACCTTCCAGAAAGCAGGCACCCTGAGAGCCACATGCTTAAGACCGCCATCACTATTACTTGTTTTTTTTTTTTTTTTTTTTTTTTTTGGGGGGGGGGGGGGGGACAAGAAAGAGTCTCTCAGGTGTGTAGTGGTGGACCTCGATATCAAAGAAATCAGGGCATCCACAAAGTTCCATGTAATCGACGAGCAAACAAACTACCACATTATTCAAGGGAGGGCGTGCATGCACAAATTCGCTGCAGTCCCATCAAGCTACCACCTATGAAGCACGGATACTCCAAAACTAGTCGCGTACACGTATCGGGTACTTATCGGATACCGATACGTGCCCGATATGCCCCAATACGTATCAAATATGCCTGAAAAGTATTGCCGCTGTGGCGGAGGTTAAAAATGAAATTTTTAAAAAAAAACAAAATAAAGATAAAGGGAAAATGTGTAATTATAGCTTAATATGTGTAAATAGAGCTAGGCAAAAAAATTAAAACCCGAACTTCTACTTCGAGTCTACCGTTCTGCACCTTCAGTGATCTCCAAGCTCCAGCTTTTTCAACCTTCGACAACTTCCAGACTTCATCGCCATGTTCCATCGCCAGGCTCAACTCTCTCTCCCTCCCTCCCTCTTCGTTGCTCTGTCTCACATTCTTGATGTTTTTTTTTTTGCTAAGCCATTCCTGATGTTTCTGTCTTTTATTTATATTGTATACTGATAAGTGATAGACTGATATATGATACAGACATACAGTGATAGACTGATAGTGTGATTAGTGATACACTGATACTTGTTAGCACTTGGCAGTGGTTAATTTATATTGCATATTGCATAATTGTATTGGGTCAGTGGCTATAGTCAGTGGTTAATTTATATCGTTTTTTTAGGACATTAAGAATGGCTGGAACTGAAAGTTCTACAAACGTGAATAGCATGTCTACGAATACGATTGAAAAAGATCATGCTCCACTTTGGGTATATGTTACTAAGTTAGAAAAAATGGGAGGTGCAGCTAGAAATACAAGATTCAAATGCAACTATTGTCAATGCGAATTTAAAGGAGTCATGTTATAGAGTGAAGGCACATCTCTTGAAAATT
The DNA here is from genome assembly GCA_014822125.1 of Arbutus unedo. Taxonomy (NCBI): domain Eukaryota; kingdom Viridiplantae; phylum Streptophyta; class Magnoliopsida; order Ericales; family Ericaceae; genus Arbutus; species Arbutus unedo. The sequence goes on from JABCMJ010002701.1 coordinate 10,379, forward strand.
TCTGGTAATGGAATCAAAGTGTGCCCCAAAGTGACTCCTCGACACCTTACAGAAATGAAAAGAAAATTGAAGAAGCTGAGAATAGGCTAAAGGTCAATCTAATACTATGGGTGGAATGAATTTTGAAATTGAAAACTTTAGGTTGGAAGGGTATGAAACAAGAAAAAGAAAGGCACGTGAAACTACTGCTATTGAGAAGGCATTCAATCCTGGTGCCCGAGAACAGTTGCATGCTGAGATTGCTCATATGTTCTACCTCAGTGGGTTGCCATTCCATCTTTCTAGGAACCCTTATTATGTGAGTGCTTTTCAATTTGCTGCCAACAACTCTATTAGTGGTTATGTACCCCCGGGTTACAACTTATTGAGAACAACCCTATTGCAAAAGGAAAGGACAAATGTGGAGAGATTGTTAGAGCCTACTAGAAGGTCATGGAATGAAAAGGGGTTGAGTAGGCTACCACCAATGGTTGAAGGGGATATAAATTGGGAAGAAGATTATACTAGAACCTTCAGAGAAGCCATTCAAAGTGCACGAGGCTCATCTTTTCGACGTGGTATTTTCTCAAAACTCAAGGAAGAATCTATTGCTATACAAGGGAAACCCAAAGGGGTGAAAATTCCCAAGTGAGAAGATATCAAGGACAACCCAAAAAAGGACCAAGCAACAGCCAAGAGGACCTCGGGGTGCACCAACACCCCAACGCCTAGAAAGATGAAAAAGCTCTGCGAAGGCGGAAAAGACGGTGCACTATTTATGACAGTGTGCCAAGATAGCAATTCCCAAAGGAGAAGCTGGCCCTGAGCTAGAGGAAGCTTGCGAGGCAACAGAAGAACAGGTGGTGGAAAAAGCCCAAACCACCCTATGAATGTATGCAAGATGGTCCCAAGCCTTAGCCCGAGGAGCTAGAAGAGGTAGACCTGAAGAAAGAAGGCGAAACCCCCTCATCTGCTTCCTAGACCCACTTGGGGACTGAGAGACTGACATTCCCTTACTCCTTGTGTCTGTCGTCTCCTTAACCCTTTCCAGATCACCTCATTTCTTTGTCTAACTAGAGTTCATTGTTCTTACCTCCCTGACAATTTTCCCTGGAATATTCTATTTGCAGGATCCATCTCTAAGTTATCAAGCAAAAATAGTTTAGGGCAGTATAATTCTTATATAAAGCAAAATGAATTTGCTGTTATTAGATGACAGCAGAAATCACAGGGAAAAATGCCAGATCTGTAAATGATAATCGGCAATTTTAACAACGTTGTGGCAGTAAGTAGTTCACTATACAGGAATAAGTAAATAATTGCATCATATTCAGTCCCAATAAAAATCTCACAAAACCCCTCTCCTTCAAAAAAAATTTTCCCCACACATGTTCATGTGTGGCGTTGGTGTAAGGGGTGGGATGGGGAAGGGAACTACTTATCTAGAACAGGTGGGAGGGTCAATTGAAGAAAAGCTGTCAATGCCTTGTGGATATGTGATTGGTGGCGCTGCACTCAGACTTGTACTTAAGTGACTACAAGGATCAGCAGTACCAAGCAAAGCTACTAAACTACTCAATAACAAGCTTCAAGATATTCAATACATAGACGTGTATTGTGTCTGCAAAGTTCTCAAGGTTTATTTTAAAGGATGGAAGACAAGATAAACTATCGACTACTTTTAACTAACAAGAAAATAGATTTATGAATCTGTTTTGTTAACAAAGGATGGGAAAGAAGAATCAGAAGATAAACCAACAATAACAGAGGAATCAAATTGACGTGACCCGAGATTAAGCCTTTAACCTGTAAAGGGACTTGCAGCTAGCATTATTCATTGCATTAATCAGCAGAAGATTCTGTAAATAGCGTCCCCCTCACCAGCCATCAAAACCTATCATCCTCTCCGGCCATATTTTATTTCAATGGTGACTTCAGCCCACTGATCACTGCCCAAAGCAGCATAACTTAAAGCATTTTCCACTTAATAGAGAAATCTTTTATGTTTTGCCCTTAACCATAGACATGAAGCTCTGAATCCTTGGGTCCAACTTATCTCTGCCATCATATTGAGAGTGACTGAACCTTCCTCACAGTGCGACAATGAAAAGTCACCATCACATGGGGACCACCCAAAGACTGTTCCCCTTCATACTAAATCAGGTTAACGCATTAAGCCACTGGTAGGCACATGGTTTGGGTCCAAATCCAACCCAAAACCAACCTTGAGAAATGCTTGTGTCCTAACTTGAGTGAAACATTTCCCGAGAGACGATTTGCTCCAACCAAATGCCTCCTTGAAAACACTATATTACTTGCAAAATCAAAACCTGGGTTTAACATGGAAATGAAGAAGTCTTGGAAACTAGTAAGTATTAACCAATGAGCGTTTTCCAAACTCTCCTTTGAACACCCTTGTGCTCTTAAAAGTTGGGTTTTGAGCTTCTTAGGCAACACTATCTCAGCTACAAACTACCCAAAAACATTGCAATACAAGCTTCATCTAGAGAAGACAGATGCAGATGAATTGCTATCTCCTAACTATGACCAGGAAATTGTCAACTGCAAAAAGGATCAATACACAGCATCTGTCCAAGTTAAGAGGACATCTAGAAGAAGAGATCAAACAATTTTGTAGTTTTTATACGACATTTATACCAACGGTTCTAAAGACATACCTCACTGCCTCCCAATTCCATTTCTTTCTTTTATCAAGAACGTCACCCCTTTTTGGTGGCAGAAAGGCCTAGCTTCATGAGATAAGGCATGCAAAAACCAAACCGCTCCACCTTTGGAAAGCCTAGTTATACGTGGATTTAGCACACAAGAAATAACCATGAATCTTCTTTCCCTAAAGCCTAAACTATTTGTCAACGATTGATGGACTAGAAGAAAGAAAAAGAGAGGAGGGGGGGTCAGATTACAACTACAGGAAAACAAGGGCCCACATGTTCCCCACTATTTATTAGTCACGTGTTTGTATGCATCCGGGATTAACTATTGACTCGATAAGGTGGGACTATATGTCCATTTAGTACCCTATATGGGAGATTAGCTAATACCTGGGGTTGTATTAGCTAATCCCCCATCTGGATTATCTCCTTCTTCATCCAATGCTCAAAAGTAGTCATTCAACACTTTATTCCATCTTTGTCCCACTCTAACCAAACACTTCATAACTAATTCCAGAATTCATATAACCCCATCTATTATCCAGTGCACCCCACATGTGCTCTTTATTCCCATCCTTAAGCCCATCTTTCTCAATCCTTTGTTACAAAAATCCGACAATCAAATGTGATTGCCTTCCTAATCATGCATCGAGTTTACCATATACACCTCCTAATTTCTATAGAACACCAATGTTTCACTTAACAATCATGTACCTCATCTCTGGCTTTCACAATTAACTTCCCAACACTTTGGCTGGCAAACAAGACCAACTCAGCTCAGGATACTTGTAATCACTACCTTATTATACCTTTCATAACAATAAGTCGACTTCAATCAGTAATTCAGTACACTTAAGGTATCCAATTGCGTTCCTAATCACGCATCAAGCTTACCATATACCCCTCCTATTTTCTATAGAACAACAATGTTTTACTTACCAATCATGTACCTCATCTCCGGCTTTCACAATTAACTTCCCAACACTTGGGCTAGCAAACAAGACCAACTTAGCTCGGGAGACTTGTAATCACCTTATTATAACTTCCATAACAGTATGTTGACAGGAGAATCTATGCTCATGGCTCCAAGCTGATGTTGATGCACAAATAGATAGAATAGCAGCAAATAGCATCTTTCTAGCCTTGCTTCAATCAGTAATTAGTTGACAATCCCTGGTAAGAGGACAGTCTATAACATAGAACATCGTGATTATATGCTCTTTCCTTGTAATCATTCACCTAGGTTACCTATACTCGTATAAGTTTGTTCAGCAATCTCAGTCAATGGCACAAATCATGGACATAAAAACATGGCAAAAACAATTCTACTTGAGTAGCTAATCATGATAGAGTGAAATTTCATCTATAAGAACTAAGTCAATGATGTATAAAAAATAATCCTGATCGCACTTCCGTTTGATTTCTGAGAGAATGAAAATAGCAGAAGCTAAACATTCAGCAAGGGAGATTCATTATTCCAACTTCTTACACATTGTTAGCATAACACGAGGCAGTATAGAAACTTTTAGGTGCCATTTGCCCCGACGCCCCAACTTGAATCCATTATTTCATTCAACCCCTAACTTATTCCACTTTTGCGCCAAAAAAAAAAAAAAAACACGATCCAGTAAACTAGAGCTAAGACAAACGAAACGAAAACAAAATGGTTCAAAATATCCTGTTCCTTTTTCCCAGGAAACAAACAGCGGGGGAAACCAGGATATTGCGATATAGAGTTACAAACCTCTGCAGCTTTGGCGGCCTCGTCGCAAGCGATCTCGCACTTGATGTCCCCGAGATTGGTGTGTAGCGTCACTGCCTGCAACAACCACACCACCAATTGGGGTTCGCCATCCAACCAGTCAAGAGATTGAAGTGAAACTATTTGATGAAATGCCGCAGAGGGATGAAACATACCATTTGTGCGGGCGTCAAAACCTCGTGTTGTTGGTTGGCCCTGTAGTTGCCAGATTATTGTTTCACTTACTTGTGTCTTTTGAACGCATGGAAAGGGTAGGGGAAAGGACGCTGTGAGAAAAGTCCCACTTTTACAAATTGACGGAGTACAATTTTGCTCACCCTCCTGCTTAGCCAGTGACTGCGGCGGTAGCGGTAGTCGGACGTAGTATAATGATTGGTATAGATAAGTTTAAATGAGTCTTACCTCCTCAGCATAAAATAGTATCCACATATCCCCGAAATTATTTGTACTCATTCAATTTTAAAGAACCAGATATGAGATTGCAGGATTCTACACCTCTAATCCGCAACCCAAATAAGACTTTTGAGGTTAACTCACTCCTTCTCAATCAATAAGAATGAGAGTGATGTTCACCCCAATAAAATCAAATTCGTTGATGAGAAACTGTAGTGAATTTAGCTATTTCTTTGTTGACCAATTTTACGTGTGGATTAATATGCATCTGAACTACGTGTACATCAATATAGATCAATCCACACACAGATTTACAGCAATTGTTAATGTCCGTCTAGGTTTTTTTTGGAATTTATCTGTATCGGACAATTCTGAATCAATTCTGAATGTAGACTTTTATTTTTAATTTGACTTATATTATTTTGTCATTATTCAAAAAAATTACCTTCGTTAGTTAATGTTAAATTTTTATGAATTATTACTTCGTATCCATTCATAACCAAACAAATCACTAAATACAAAACTTATTCAAAACAAATAGATATTTAAACCGGCAAATTAAATGGTACTCTAATAGCACTTGGGGTTATGAATTTTTAGTTATAGCGGATACTATGTGATCCATAGTCGGGAGAAAAATTACCTGTTTGATCGAGTATTGAATTATTTTTATTTTTTCTGAATTTTTTTAAAATTTAGCTCATGTTTTTTTATTTTTAAAAACTCTCATCGAAATCAATCAATAATCCACAAAAAATTAGCAAAAAACTAATAAATGTGAACATAAATTAAACAAGGACAAAAAAATAATCTTAAAAAATGTTAAGCCAAAGCTAAAAAATTTGTATGTATCCTACATTCCAAACACATTTTTCTTGGATTTATAATAACAACGTGTGTGGAGTCTTTTAATTCGAAACTTGTCTTAGCTAGGCTTCAATCCAAAGTGTCCCTTGATCTCTCTGGTACAGCAAAAGTTGGAACTAGTTAGTGCTTATTGGCTGGTGTCAACCGAGAAGCACTTCGATTATTAAGTCCATTGGTGAATCAAAAAGTCAAAAGGAAGTAATGTAAAATGGATAGAAAGCATGTATTGTCCTTTTCACCTGAGAGCGCCTTTTGTACTTGAGGTTGGCTTGAGCTCCAAACTAGCATGCGTGCGTGGAGCATGCTTTCCAACAACGTCAAAAATAAACGTCTCTATGGTGACATCATCCATGACGTACCGAACTTCAACTCAGATGCCACATGCTGGGGCAAGACACCAGGATGCCAAGTGAAAACGGGTTGGAACCATGTTGCCCAGCTTATCCTCTCAAGTGCTAACTCAATCTAGCCCAAGTGAAAGGTGCTCATAAGTTGGGTTGGTCGCATAACGTCTCGTGGGCAGTGTTGGGCTTCGGTTCAACCCATGAAGCTATAGTGCTATTGCGCTTGATCAATTGCCATCCCCAAGCTTGATTCCGGTCTAGGCCCATATATTGATACCGATTTGACCTATTACAATAGCTCCTCAACTTCTTGTTGGATCGGCTGATATGGTGTTGAATGAACTATTGGATTAGTGTATGAGGTGTCGTACCAAGGTAATTGGTTTGCTATATGACTGAATGAATGAGTGATAATGCACATTGTACAAGTGTGTTGGTGATGTCTATGTGGTTTGATGCCACGCGTCGATCCCTAATTGGCATGTGGTCAAGTGAAAGGACAATATGCACGCGTCTGTTAAGAAAAGCATGTGAAGCATCATCTCACATCAAATGAAATGCCACACGTCGTAAGTTGAATGATTGTGTGCGGGTCATTCCTGTCTTGGGATATTATTTATTATTTGTTCACTTTAATTTCAATAATTATTGAACAATTGTTAAATTTTAAGAGTTTTAATGATAATTTGAGAGATTTAGAGTTTAATTGGAGATTGTATCGAATTGGAGGGGCTATAGTGTAATTTGATTATATGTGGTTATATGAGATGTTTGACCCTAATGTGTCACATTACAAACCCTAATTTCCATCGCATGTCTCTCTCTTTCACATCCACGAATGTTGTTCCACTCTCTCTTCGGTGTTGGGTTAGATCAAACATCTATCTCTTGAATTTTTTAAGAATGCAAATTAGGAAGATCGATCCTTGCAAAGAGGGTTTCCAATCGAGCCTAGGATTGATCGTATTCGCGGGCAATCGGAAGAGATCGTAAGTTCTTGGGTTTTTTGAAGTTCTTCAATTGAGTTAGGATTTCGTGACTCAATTGAAGGTTGACTAATTGGTTGTTTGTATCGTGAATATTTTGACGCGATGTTCTTCTATCGATTGGTTAATTTTGTTCTGTTTTACGCACAAAATCATTCTATTCTGGAAGAAATTAGAGATTTGGAACTTTGCAAATTGCATTTTGGAATAGAACTACGAAAATATAAAGGTTGCTCGAGCGAGCTCCAAGTCTCTCAAGAAAGCTCTGTAATCTTCCAGACTCTCTTCTTAGTTTCAGAATATAAGGGTATTTTTTTGGACTTGAGCGACCTCCATATTGCTCAAGCGAGATTGATAAAAATTTGAAATTTGTTATATAATTTCTACATGTATGTTTGGGTATTTCATTGGTTTTGCATATTGGTTGGGTTATAAATAGGTCGTGGTTGTTGATTAGGTCATGTGTCGAGTCGTGATTACCGTGGATATGTGTCTATGTGATTTCGTCAGTACAAGTTCATGAAATATGACAGGCGTCAGTGTGATTCTGTCAATGTAAATTTGTAAAACTAAGAACGGTACCACACGGTGGTTTCCATGAGCGAGAGCTCGTAAAACTAAGGACGGTGTCATGGTTGATTTTGGCAGTTAGAAACCATAAAATTGATGACGGTCCCACGTGGTGGTATTCGGCGGTGAGAGCCCGTATAAGTATTGAAGACTGGAACAAGATGCAGGTTCCAGCGTACATTGCTGGTTGCAGCGGAGGTCAGTATTGGAGACTGAAATGGAACTCATAGGTTGCCAGTTGCAACACAAGTCAATGTTGGAGACTGGAATGCGACATAGGTATCAACATCAGGTGTGTCAGTTGCTGGTTGTGGCAGAAGTCTCATGTATTATATGTGGTTTCGATAATATAGTAGTATGAATAAAACCCCATTTGCAAGTTGTGTGCTTTTTTACATATGAAAAATTTATATGTTGGGATACAAGACAAATTTTAATCCTCATTCCGTTATTTAACATGCAATTATATATGAGCTTTGGCTTACATTTTTCCTATTAGATTCTTTTGTTTTAGACGTTTACGAGGCATTATGGGTCTGGTTTTGACTAGATTCTTATTGGTTTATTTATTTGTGGATTGATGTAACAATCGTTTTAATGGTTATTGTTTTCTTAGGATGAGTTTTATGTTTTATTTTCGTGTATTTCATACGCTTGGGTTTAGGGTGTGACAGGTTGAAAGTCACATTGCTTTATTTCTTGTGCTCGCCTTTTCAAATTCACACATTTTTGTGTTCCCTCCAGGCTCATAAATTAGAAGGAACCTTGATGAACAAGCCTTTTCCAAATCTCTAGAGTCTGAAGAGCTATTGCTTCACTATTGTTTTAGAGATTTCAGTCCCAGATCTCGAAGTTTTACCCAATTTTAAAGCACTGCTTGTTCTTCCAATTCTTGTTACATCTTTCCATTGATTCATAGTTTGCATTATAATTTTTACATTTTGAAGCCGTTTTTTCAATTTCCGAACACTTTTTTGGTGGATTCCAAGGTGGAACTTGTCAAATCATTGATTTTTTTGATAAACTTCACCCCTTTCGGCAACACAATGTTGCCTAGGCGTAGGATTAACAAGACAAACCCTAACTATAAGATCGTGTTATCTCTTGTCTAGATGCTGAAGAATGTCTCACTCATATCTTTACATAGATTTCGAGCAAACTTTGCCCATGACGACTCAATCATAAAATTTTGTGAGGAATACCGAGTCTCGAAAAACATAATTTTGTAGCTACCCCAAAGGGCCTTAGCCAATCCCTGCCCCAAATCAAATTCACGTGCCAATTGTTGCAATAGTATAATGGGGCGTTCAATTCAACACTTTGTTTTTCTACAAGCTTGCCATCACAACATCCCGGGTATTCATGAACGTCTTTAGGATACTCAATGGGATCATTCGATTAATTGAAAATAACCGATTGGATCAATTCTATGACTTGTTTGACGCTTGTGCTATAAAACTGAAATAATAAATCTAAAGAGTATAACTAATCCTACCGGCTGGATAGGGAGTCAATTATCACCCAACTTCTTGATTCGGAAAAATATGCTAGCAACTTCAACCGTAAAAGGCAACTTTGAGTTCAATAATGAACAATATAGGGGCTAACCCATGCCAAAAGGAGGTAGAAGAGATTGGTGCTTAGCTATTTTTCTTACACGTTTCTTTAACACTAAGATTTTCCAAGATTGTGGACTAACTACCGCCTTTCTTATGCGTGATCAGGTCATATGATAGTACCGGGCTTCAAGATCGTAGCCAACCTACAACTTTTAACTCGGTTGTATGCGATAGAGGAACAATATGCTTATCGACTCTTAGGTTACATACCTCACCAGACAACTCCATTTCAAAAGCAACAGGCTAGAGAAGGGGACAACTCGTGTGGTTCCCAACAGCTTGCTCGACACGAGGTTGAAATTCCAAAAATTGAACCACAGGACACTTCTTTCAAATGAGGAGACTATGTGACAGATAATTGTAATTTGGTTGATATTTTTTTCATGAAACAGAGTATTTTTTCGAGAGAGATAGTGGGAGAAAGAGAGAGAGAGTTACCGAGAGAGGGAGAGAACAGAGAGAGAGAGACTTCACTGAGAAAGAAGAAGAAAGAAAAAAGAAGGAAAAGGAAGGAGGAAAGGAGAGGATATCAGCCAAAATCTAGCCGCCATTGAATCACAATCGAAACGCCATTGAAATTTTGAATTCCACGTAAGTTTACCTTGTCCTAGTTCAAATATACGTTTTGGAAGATCCTGGGGTTCCACGGAACTTCCACGGACGAAAATGCAAAAAAAATAGACTTCGAAAAAATGTCGACAACTGGGGCGGCTATTTGCCGAACATTCTGTTGACTGACCGGTTGCCAACCGAAACCCATTGTTTTAATTTTTTTTTGGTGTTGGGTTGTTTAAGTACATTTAGGCCCCTGGGTGTATCTAATTATCAATTTGTGTGTGTGCGCGTGCGCACGTGTATGTATGTGTGCGTGCGTGATATAGGTATATATACATACACACATGCACGCACGCGTGCGCGCACACACACACACATATATATATAGGGGATGACTCCATATATCAACACTTTTTTAGATCAACATCCAAACTCTTCATTCTTGATTAAATTTTAATAATCCGAACCGTTTAATGTGTTTAAAACATGTTTTTAAGGGTACCCGCGAGAAATCAACTCAAAATATTACCAAAAAGGGCTTGATCCAAGCAGTGGTTCAAAATGCTGACATGAACTGTTTTATCAACCACTGTTTGGATCAAACTCTTTCCGATAATATTTTGAACTGATTTCTTGCGAGTACCCTTAAAAAAATATTTTAAATACATTGAACGGTTCGGATCGTTAAAATTTAATTAGAAATGAAGAATTTAAATGTTGGTCTAATATTGATCTAAAAAAGTGTTGGTCTCTTTAGTCTTTCCCATATATATATATATATATATATATGTTATGATTTAGTCCCTTTTAGTATAATTACAATACTACCCTTTTTAGTAAAATTACAAACCTGTCCATGAGGCATAATTATGAAACTGCCCCTATGTTCATAATTATAGAAATACCCATGACTTGAATAAATTACAAAATTATCCTAAAAACAATTTAATTACGATTTTATCCTAGAATTATAAAATTTATATTTTGAATCCTCACATTATTGTTAATTTATTATTTATGTCCTACATAAGTTACATAATTTCCCCTAACCTAAATTAATTAAATAACTGTATCATATTATATTATTACATAATTAATATTAGGTTACTGATATTTACAAATTACACCAAATTATGATTTAATTAACAAAGACCCAACCATGTTTAAATATAACCTTAGTTATTTTAAAAACTATACAAGTAATCCTATGCGAGATTAATTCTTATAATTAATCCTAAATTTATAATTAATTATATAAATACCTAATTAAATCTAAATAATTTTAAATACACAAATTATTTATTCTATTATGTTAAGTTTATAATAAATCTGAAATTTTCAATAAAGATAATGTAACCCGAATTTACGTTATCATAATTGTACCCCTACATTACTATTATGTACACTTCAACATATGTTGAATTGATTTTACATTTAGGTTAAGTTATTTTATAAATTGTACTAAGTTATATTATGAACATGTGATCCCGCATGCACTCATTATGTTTACTTTTAATCATAGATATCTATTCATCCGAACACATGTATTTAATTATTTATGTCATGAATAATATATGATATACTCTTTAAGTTATTAAATCCTTATTTGATACCTTGAAGTCACATGATCGTATATGAGGTATAGAATTGAAATCTGAATTTAGAACCTACGGTGCACATTCAAATATTGATGCATGATAACATAGTCCTAGGGATTGGACTCATATAGAATATTGAATCGTTTGTTATACAATTTATGAACTATTTTGCTGTCAACATTCTGGTTATTGTAAATGACGGACTCTGACACGCTTGTTGATTTGAGAATGGATGTCTGGTTTTGCTATCAACATTATAGTCGTTGTAAACGACGGGCTCTGACATACTTGATGATCTTATGATGTGATTGTTATCACAGATATTGTTGATGCTATCGGCGTCCCGGGCATTATAAACGTTGGACTTCAATATCCTTGAATTTTATAACGTGACAGTGATCACGTATATCGAGCAACACTACTGGCGATCCTGGATTTATTAAGGGCAATGTTGCAACAACCCGAGTTTGATATTTTAACGTAACAATTATCACGTATATCCGGCAACGCTACTAGCGACCATAGATTAATTACGGGCAACGTTGCGACAACTCAATTGGATATATTGATATCGAGTAACGCTGTGAGTGGCCCTTGACTGGTTATACAGGCAACACTTGTGTCGCCCCAACTTGAAATATATGGGCAACACTGCAACAACCCGATTGGATATATTTGATATCGAACAATATTGTGAGCGACCCTTGACTTGTTATACGGGCAACGCTTGTGCTGACCCAAGTTGAATTATACGAACAACGTTGCGATGACCCAGGGCTAGAGATATTATTATGATAAATTTAAAGTCGAAGACTTGTGAATAATAGTTTTGGACTTATATATAACATCTGGGACTTTGATAAAATCGGAGATTTGATGAGATGAATAATACTTGTTATTTCTAGATGACAAATAACACTAAAAAATTTACTATTTCGTCATTGTACTTTATTTATTTCACACTCGAATTTATGTGTTATCATTCGTGTTTTAAACTGCGCATACCTTATCATATCATGTATATTATATCTTGCCAACGCATACATTGGGATATAAGAGTAGGTTAACTTATTGAGCATCATAGCTCATGGTTTATATTTTCTTGCCCCTCGCGTTTCATATCAGATACTAAAAATGGCATTCAAGAACCAGAGCAGCAGATCAATGGCAACATCAACGTGAAAGAAGATCATGTCCAACCGTAAATTACTTAGATTAAGTTTAGAGCTATGAATTCTTAGTCCAAAGTCCTTCGTTTATGGAAAACACCTTTTGAAGAACTTTGTTTTAGTATTTCTCATTTTGAAATTTCAAACTATGTACTTTCCTTTCTTATGAAGTGAAGAATATTTAGATTCTTTTATTTTTCTTTTAAATTAACGCGTCGAAAAAATCAGAACATTACACATTTAGCAAACGAATTTAATACTTAGAAGTGTTGAATATAACTTCACGCATATTCACACTAGAGATACTCACAAGTGTTGGACAATAACTGCCTATAAAAAAAAAGTGTTGGACTAACTTTTTTTGTCATAGTCAATTGGTATTATTTGAATTTGTATTTTTAGATATTTTTTTATCAAAATCAATAATCAATTCAAACAAAATTAATGCAAACTTGATAAGAGTTAAAAAATATTAAAAAAGAATAAAATTAATACCAATCTTTCTCATCACAAACTTGAATGAAAGGTGCAAAAGTGGTACAAGACAGCCAATGGAGTCTAGCTCAGATATTCTTCTATGGTATGGGTTCCAATCTTGCCAAGTGTGAGGTAATTTTGTTATGGTGATTTCTTCCTCATATTTTGATGAAGAGTAATATGGTCACAGAAATTTTTTTTATTCTCAAACTCAAAATAAAATTCATTAAAATTTAAAAACCTATAAAGTGAAACAAAATTAATTCACTCATTTTAAATTTTGAAAATTTTTCTAGGACTAAAGATTTTGATAATTTACACCCCACCCTTTTTCTTATTCTATCAACACAACTTTAGTATAATTTTTCCAAAAGTAACCATGCACTGCTGACTGGACTGTGGGTTTAACAGTTCAAGTTAAGCAACCGTTATGAACATCATGGTTATCCTCAGAAGATGGAAAGTGAGGAGATTTCTGTCATTTAACGAAAAGATGGGCATAACACCAACAAAATCATATACTTTAATTTCCAGCTGTGAGACTGACCCAGAAAACAAAAGATGACGAATGCTCTCCCCCCTTCCTGTCTGTTGTCACATGGGCAATCCCACCACTGACCATAATTAACACACACACACACACACACACACACACCCCCCTCCTGTCCATCGCTTCTCTATTCTTCCCCTCTCTGTCTTCCCCTCTCTCCTCTCTCTCACACACGGACTCTCAACCATGGGGGTAGTAATCCACCTCCTGTTACTCACATTCTCTCTCATTGCCTTCGCCACCGACGCCCACAACATCACCGACATTCTCTCCAAATTCCCAGAATACACCCTCTTCAACAATTACCTTACCCAAACAAAGCTCGACGGCGAAATCAACAGCCGCGACACTCTCACTGTCCTCGTCTTCGACAATGCCGCCATGTCCACTCTTGCTGCCAAACACCCACTCTCCGTCATCAAAAACGCCCTCAGCCTCCACGTCCTCCTCGACTACTTCGACGCCAAGAAGCTCCATCAGATTTCCGACGGCACCACCCTCTCCACCACCCTCTACCAAACCACCGGTAATGCCCCCGGCCAAATCGGCTCCGTCAACATCACCGATTTGAAAGGTGGCAAGGTCGGCTTCGGCTCCGCGGCTGCTCCTGGATCGTCTCTCGACGCTACTTACACCAAGGAAGTCAAACAAATTCCTTATAATATCTCGGTTATCGAGATAAGCCAGCCGATCATCGCTCCCGGGGTTTTGATGGCGCCGGCTCCGTCTGCTTCTGACACGAATTTAACGGCTGTGCTTGAGAAGGCAGGCTGTAAGACGTTTGCGTCCTTGATTGTGTCTACCGGTGTGTTGAAGGTGGTTTAGAAAAACTCTGTTTTTTATTTGAAATTTCACTTTGAACATGAATTAATATGATTATTTCTTCAATTCAAATGAATGTTTTTTTTTCTTCCTCAAACAGGTGTATCAGACGGCGGCGGATAAAGGATTGACGGTGTTTGCTCCGTCGGACGAGGCGTTTAAGGCTCCCGGTGTGCCAGATCTGAGCAAGCTCACGAACGCTGAGCTGGTGTCGCTGCTACAGTATCACGCCCTCGCCAGTTACTCACCGTTTGGAACGCTGAAGACGACGAAGGCAAAGGCTCCGATTAGTACGCTGGCGACGAATGGCGCCGGGAAGTATGATCTGACCGTTTCGACTTCCGGCGACCAAGTCACTCTCAATACCGGACGTGACTCGTCACGAGTCGCTACGACTGCAATTGACGCGCCACCGCTCTGCATTTTCACCGTCGATAGTGTTCTCCTTCCGACAGAGCTGTTTTCACTTTCTCCGGCTCCGGCTCCAGAGCCTGTCACCTCGCCCTCGCCAGCACCGCTTGGTTCTGCTCCGAGCCCCGCTCCGGTATCTGCGAAGGCTCCGTCGCCATTTTTCTCTCCTCCAGCGCCGCCTACGGAGTCACCCGCGGAGGGACCTGGCCAGGTCGAGGCAAGCACGTCGGATAATGCCGTCGGCAGCGTAAAGGCTCCGGCGTTGTTCAAAGCTGTAGTTACAGTGTCAGCCTCCGCAGTTATCTCGATTTTATTGTCCTAGATCGTAATTTTGTGTTTTTTTTGGGGTCTATATCATTAATTTCGAAACCGGGTTTTGTTAGGTTTTTTCTTATATTTTACTTTTTTTTTTTTTTTTGTGTTTGGATATTGACTGTCTATTTATTTTGTGTGTGATTGTGTTGCTTTCTGTTTGTCAGTATTTTTTAAGATCAATTTGGGAGATATTTGAGACTTGAACCCGTTGAATGACGCATGTGGCCCTGTGATGATTCAGTATTTAATTTTTTTCGCTAAATTATTCAATTAATTTTTTTCGCTAAATTATTAGTTTGTATTTAATGTCACTTTAATTCTTATTATTTAAAATGGCTAAATTTTATTTTTAATTTATGTTTTTGTTCTTATTATGTCCGATCGATAACGGTCGTTTGTGGTGTTTATATCCAAATTTTGTTTTTGGGAATGAGTCACTTGGGTACAACTAATATGGGTAACAATTTTATAATTCTGACACTATGTTTATTTTAAGCTTTAGAAATGTGTATCCTTATATTAATTTCATATTGGGGATAAATTATTCTCTAGTGTATCTTTCACATGTTTTAGTTTTTAATTTTGTTAAGCTTCACTCCTTGGTCACAGTTCTTCAATAGTGAACAATTTTGGTCGATTTGCGGTGTATGATTGCAAGTATGAATTCACAGTGGACTACACGTAAATAAGTAATTATTTGTTGTAGGCGATAATGATTGTGAAACTCTATTTATGAAATAATTTTGTTGCAGTCATTGTAGGGGACTTTTAAGTAAATAAGTAATTATTTGTTAACTTATTTATATTAAATGAAATGGGACTTATTATCTAAAAATATAGGACGCAGAAAATTCGGATTATTTCTTGGTCATGTTTAACTCAAGCATACTCAAGGAAATTGAACAAGCCATGTTAGATTGGTAGTGGGAAAAATACGAAGATCATTTTTGTTAGTTACTTTCCCTAAGATTATTTATAGAAATATTTTCCAATTCGTATAACTTGATAACAGATGATTCTTGTTTTCTTTTATTCGGTCTACATTATTTGTTGGGATTGGGCATTTTATATTTTCATGTCAATCAAAAAAGAAACGCTATTCTCGTCCGTATAGGTAAAATAGATATATCTTAGTAGCTATAAGTTTATGATAAATAGGTGTAGTGACTTATGACATTGTTGCATGTTAAACTCATGAAGATTGTGCTATAAGTCTTTAAATTTCATCCATTGCTATTTTTGTTTAAGAATGATTTTTATAATTTGTGAATATTTAGGTCATGTTTGGTAACCAGTTCGTTTTCTGTTTTCTGTTTTTATTTTTTGAGAAAAAAACATGT
>JABCMJ010002715.1:0-12012 GCA_014822125.1 Arbutus unedo
TGACGAAAAATTTCACCTTTTTTTTTTTTTTATTTATTTATTTATTTACTCTTCCCCTTTTCACCAAAACCCATCCAAATTATCATTTATCTTGTCCAACCCGTATCAATACTTATTTTATTCACCGTAACACATTTTTAAACATTAAAATAGGGCGGGTCTTCACAAGACTGCGCACACATGGGGCAACTGTCAAAATTTGTATTTTCCTTCCAAAAAAGTGAGCAATCATTTTTGCATGCATGAATGGACACATATCTCAAACCCAAATCATGCAAGAATCTTTTGGCCTCGTATATGTTCCATTGAACTGTTTCGTCACACTCCGGTAGCATCTCTTTGAAGACGTTCATAATCATATCGAATGTAACATTGCTCAAATTGTTGTGCACTTTAATATGAAGCATCTTAACGATAAATGGTAACACATTCTTTGCACATCCAGGATACACTCTACGTTGAGCACCAACAAACAACTTATTAAAGTTCTGCAAAGCTTTCTTCTCAAAATTAGTGGGCAAGTCATCGATATCGTCGTCCATAATGCCACCAATATAAATCTATTCCAACATATATGCAACTGGTCATCTTTAGTATCTGTGCCCCCTCCCATGCCATCCCCACTACCTTCATCTTGATCATGTTCGTTGTGTACTTGAGGCTGAGAATTAGGCACAAGTTCTCCATGGTGCACCCAAGTCCTGTAAGAAGAGCATATTCCTCTCCGTACCAAATGGATCTTAACAACTCCAACGCTAAGTGTTTTGCTATTCAAGCAATCAATACACGAACACCGAATATCAGCCTATGGTCCTGAATTTGCCATCGCAAACTTTATAAATGAGTTCACCCCTTCTTTGTATTCCCTACTTAACCACCCATTTCTTACCATCATCTAACTCTTATTCAATTCTTCTTACCTACAAATTAATTAAAGGCTATGTGTGAATGTTCAAACAAAAGAACTACTAGCAATGATGTTTGGAAGCTTGCAACTTTGATCCAAATGAAAGCTTGAATGATGTTCAGAGAAAGGGAATGATTTTTGAGGGATAGGGATGGATTTTTCCTCAAACGAAAAGGATCAATTAAACTCTTATTCGGCCATTTAATTCATTTTAACTTAATCTAAATCCACAGGCTATACATAGCATTAGATTTACATACATACACCAATGCTACACACAATCAACTCAAGCATCAATACCAGGTGCTTAGACAACAAACAGATATGCAACATAGCAGAACAAGGAGTCTTGCAACCTAGTGCTCTACTCCAAAAAGTCGTTCAAGTTTGGGGCAAAGCTTGCATCCACGTGCTCCAAATACAACAATAAAAAATAGGCAAGGAATCACACTTCTTGCTTGCTTGGTTATATTAGATTTTTTTGTACAACATAACAGAATAGGAAGTCTTGCAACCTGGTGCTCTGCTCCAAAAAGTATTTCAACTTTGGGGCAGGACATGCAACCAGGTACTGTAAATACAACAATTGAAAAAAGACGGAGAATCAAACCTCTTATTTGCTTGGTCATATTAGATTTTCTTATACGTTGTACTCTACAATTGTTGCTTCACTTTGTCCGAGCAACCTTTTGTTTCTGTGAAATCATTGTCAACACCTGGGCAATGGACATGGGGTGAATACAAATGCAATATAATTTTACCAGAGGACTTGAATAGATCTATGTTTACCATTTATTGTCAAATGACATGTTGTGAACACAAGCTATAGCATTCTTGACACGCTGTATACAAAATTATACGATTACTTTATATGTCTCCTAAAGACCCACTACCACGGGTCCGATAAACACTATCCTATCTTAGTGATCTCGAATAGTCAAGAGTCAATGTACATGAAGTCATGATTTGGGTAAAAAAAAAAATGAAAGTGATTGCTCACTAGTAGAACACCATGACATTTAGACCTTGAAAGCACTTTTTGACTACACATTCAAAAGTTCCTATCAAGTTCCTCTACAAATATTTCCCATATAATACTCGGCTCCAAAAAATGCTATGACAGTTGGGTTACATTGGTTGTCTTGGTAATTGCTTGGTTTAGCCTTAGATTCCAAGTCCCTGGAAAAATAAGTCATAAGTGAATGCCCATGGTCAAACACTAATTCATTTGGTCCAGCTCCCAAGTACGCTCCAAACTACCCTTCAAATACTAATTCATTTTTAACTTCATTTGCCAATTGATGAGTCCTATAATGAGCTCCAAATTAACTTGCAACTGTAGCTGGGCATTAAAACAATCTACTTCAGAAAGCAATTTGCCCACCACTAAAGCAATGTTAAATTATGGACTTGCAACTGGTCCTTTTGATTCAGTTGTTGTTTCACCACGATTAAGCAGAACATCACACCATATACAATATGTCTGACAAAATGAATACCAAATTCCTATTCTTTGAACACGAAATCAAAACCAAAATTAAAACCGAAACACCACCAAAATCAAAATCCAACCATCATCAACCCATTATCAATGACAAAAAACGAACTAAACAAAACTTATAGACAACGGACAACGAACCCTAAACCAGCGGTGAATTGGGTAAAATGACGCTATTTCATGTAATATACTTACGGCAACTAACCAATATTAGTCGGAAATGAATTTTTATTTGCCGACTACACACATTTTAGTTGGTGAAGGTTACCATACGCCAAGTACCACATAAAGTTTCGTCACCGAATGTGGAATTATTTATAATTTGGTGACTACATATTTAGTCGGCAACTTATTTAATTTTCCCTCCCAAAATTTACTTCTGCAGGAAAATTCAGCATGCAAAACATTCTGCGACCAACTAAGGATTGGCCGTTACTTATCAATTATGTGCCGACTAAACTAACTGTAGTCGGAAAAGATGTACACATTCCGCGACCAAAACAGGTGTCGGCAAATCTGTTAATCTTCAGCAACTAACAATTATTTGGTCGGCAGTCTTCTTTCTTTTAGCGACCAAAACTTATTTGGTCGGCAATTTTAGTCGCCAAATGTGTTTATTCTTGTTGTGTAAATTTAGGTTTAAGCTAAATTTGCTCACATTATATTGTAGTGTAACTTCTAAGTTTTTTTTTAAATTTATTCTAAATAAATGACCTTGTATAAATTTATGGATCCGTCGCTGCGTATGTATGTACACACTCATATATAATGCCCACATGGTTATTAACTTGTTTTATATAATACCCACATGCATGCTTACCAATTTGTTTTGAAAAGCCCATGTGGGAAGAGCATGACGATATCAAAGATGATGAAACAAACATTTTAAAATATGACGCAATGCCCATTTAATATTTGTAAGTTTTCATTTAACTGATTGATAAAAAAAATTACTAATAAAAAATAATAAAAAGCTAAGCCTGGATCAGAGGAATCTAAATATATGGTCAACCCTAAACTAACCTCATAGTATTGCTGAAAACTTAATTTATCACAAGTTGATGCAGATGCGCGGAGGGTCCAACCCCCCTAAATTTTCAAAAAAAATTAACACGAAGGTATAAATTTTAAAAATTATAAAAAAAATACATTTCACCCTTCTTAATTATAGTCAGTCCCCTCCATTTCCCCAAAAAAACATCTCAGTCCCCCCAAATGTTAAATTCTGGTTCCGTCCTTGCCACCAAGGCAGCATTTTAGTCACATGGTTTCTGATATTTTTAGCAAATACCAATAAAAAAAGTGGTAAATTGCATGATGAGCTGCTAAAAAAGAACGCTCGCTCGAGTGAGCTCTTGGCCGCTCAAACGACCTACTTAGATTTTGACAGATTCTGGCTATTTTGGAATCAAAATCCAGAACCTGACATTTAGGTAAACCGCTCGAGCAAGCTCTACTCCGCTTAAGCGACCTATTGAAATCCAAAAAATTTACAAAATGTTGATCGGGCCTCTGGGCAGCAAATCCAGACCTTGTTGTGTATGTACACACTGCACAAGCATCCATGAATATGTTTTGCATGGTCACAAGTTCCCGTGAAGCTTCATGTGCGCGTTTGACCATATTTTGACCATGATTTTGTATGTTAACGCATGTTAGTGGTGTTATGATTGAATGTACTTGATAATGGTTAAAAGTTGAGTAGAATGACATGTGCAATAAAGTGAATTATGGAACAAATGGTCGTGTGAAACTAAAAGTTGTTAAGTGTTGGTAAGTTGATATGTGTTGTTATGGCAATCGTGCCAATAATAGGTTGAGGTCGTCGTGCCAACTGTTGAACATGTAGGAGTTAACATGGTTAAAGATGTAGATAGTAATCTATATGTGAATTGGTGATTATGTGAAAACCTAGAATTTATAATTAGTGACACTAGTTCGAATGCCACCATAACACGACGCTAGTGGACAGTGTTAGGTGAACATTATAAGGTAGTGGAACATGGAGTGAACAAATAGGTTCGTTAAATAAAATTGGTGACCGTCATGCTAAGTGTTGTTGTGCGTCGTTCCCGGTATTGTGTTTTTAGCCGCAAGTTGTGTTCTATGTGAATTTGAGTTCTACCGGGCGTCGTCCCGTTTGTTATAAGGATCCCAACTAGGAGATGGGTGTATTCGGTTGGAGGTGACTTCAGGGTACATCTGCATCAACAGCTTCAGGCCCCGAGGAAGTGACGGTCTTGTTTTAGGTGACCTTGAGCCAGTAAAAGGGAAGCAGCTAAGGATCGTTGATACCTGACTCAGCAAAGCCACATTTTTCGATCGGGTTTAATTAGAGTGAAGTAGGTATTGACTCGAATAGACAATAGAAGGTCTCTACCTTGACTCCGTAAGGACTTGTTAATATCAATCAAGTACTCTATGCTAGATAGTTGGGTAAAAAGGGATACTGGGGGCCGGAGAAGTGTATTCTGCGAAACTTAAAGAGTAACAACGGCATAATAAACTTACGTGACTTTTTTTTAAGCACTTTAATGTTTTTCATGAATATTATGACTTGCTAAATATCTATATCTGTGAGTTGGTTTTTCGGTGACTTTTCCCTACTGACCGTGAGGAGACTTTCAATCTCATTGGGTTCAATTATTTTGTATACAACTAATGTGAAACTAAATTCTCAACCAACAGATTTGTGTGTAGACGAAAGAACATATGCACATGCGTGTATATGTGTACGTATGGATGCATGTATATATATATGTATAATTACCGTAAAAAATAAAAATAAAAAGCCATGTGCTAACATGAGGCCATGTAATGCATAAAATATCGAAGTCTACACCATTATTTATTCTAGCTAGTAGTGTTGTAATAATCCAGTATGAATGTGTTATAGAATTGGTTGACTATTTGCGTAATTAAGGCTTGTTTTGAGTGATTAATAACACCTGACACAGATCTAATATAAGTTTAGGTTATGTCTCATATTCTTCATCAGTGGGACCATAGCTATTTAAATGGTGGATTAGGAGTATGTGGTTGTGGTTGTGGTTGTGGTTATATGCAATTTGAATGGGTTTTGACAAAGTCGTTTTCTTCTGGCCACTTTTAAATTTTTTTACGTATATCTGTGTATTTTATTTTTTAAACGTTCTTTATTTATTTATCTCTAACAATTATATAGATTAATTCTAAAGTTATTGAAAAAATTAGCAAATTAATTAGTCCAATTATCAACAAATCAGTGAGCGTATAAATGCACCAAATTTTCAAAAACAAATTATTTTGTATATATTTAGCCATGAATAGTACGAGTTTCTCACTAGTCATGGTGTATGACATCATATTCTCATTTGTCTTTTAGATTCCTCTCATCCAAATTAATCCTTAATCTAGTCGTAGGTCTTTCTTAATTACAGTCAACTGATATTTTCAGCAATTTTGTATGTTTGGTTAAGCGTTGAGAAATTGTATAAGATTCCTTACACTTTAGTCTTTGGTCTTTCTTAATTAATTGAACCTTATTATTAATCGATCCGGTATTTGCTTAAGAAACAGGTTCATAAACTTTAGTCTTTGGTCTTTCTTAATTGCACCTTATTATTAATCGGTCTTCATCCCCCGGGACTTAAGAAGCATGTTCATAAGCATGTGTTCGTTGAATAGAGTGAGATTTTGACAGACGTGCATGGTGGATAAACTAAGAACTAAAAATGTTAAATCTTATCTTCGTTTGATGAAACTAATAGCGAGATATATATTATCTCATGAGAAATGTAATTTAATGAAACTAAAAAGCACTACAAGAAAACTTACTATTGCCGACCAAATATTTAATTGCCAAATGGTCCACATTTAGTCAGGAATTATAATTGCTAACTAAATTTTTTTCGTCGCCAAGTTCGTCAGTGAGATGCTGTCGGCAATACTATTGGCTGACTAAATAAATTTCAATTGGTAAATAATGGACCAATCTTGACCAAATTTTGAGTCGCGAAATAAAAGCCAATTGCCAACCAATATTTGGTCGGGAATAGGATACTATTACCCACCAAATTTGTAGTTGGGAAATAAGAGACCACCACCGACCAAATATTTGGTCAAAGAATATGATACTATGGCTGACCCAATTTGTAGTTGGAAAATAGGAGGCCATCGCCAACCAAATATTTAGTAGGGGAATATGATACTATTGCCAACCAACTAATTTGGTCTTTGAAACCATTGCCGACGAACATATTTGGTCGGCAAATGGATGGATGGAACAATTGGACCAAACAATTGCCGACTAACTTATTTGGTCGGCAAATGAATGGATGGAACAATTGTCGACTAACTTATTTGGTTAGCAAATCATGAACAATGATCGCCAAAGATTTTTGTTTTCACAAAAATATTAACCTTTGATAATTATTTTTTGTTCCCAACAGATAGATATCTGTCATTCATTTATTCAAGCTACATATCATTCTTCCACTGAACCATCAACTACAACAAATTAATTGAAACTATCAACTACGAACCATTTGCAACTTCGTTTACTACAGGCGTCAATCAAATACTTAGTAAATCAATATCCAAATAAATTATCCAAAACTAACTAAAAGTCCAAAGGCTGAAAACCGCACTAAAAATCCAATTGCGAGAGAGTCGATAACAAAAGGTCAAACTACTAGAAAGTCCATAATGAAAAGTCAACAACTACGTGAGACTCTATTATCAAAAGTCCAATAACAATAAGAGAGTCTATTAGCAAAAGTGAAACTATGTGAGACTATTTTTTACCTGTAAAAAGAACAAAACATAATGAAAATTCATCAAAATAGTAAAGTGCAAGGCAATAATGTACATGAAAGGTGGAAAATAAACAAGCAAAGTTTATGGCTTCTATAGAATTTAGGCACAGGCAAGTAAATATCTATTATATTACAAAATTGTAACAATTATTAAGCTACAGTACTTCAACAACCATACAAACATGCAATGCAGGTGAAGGTTTTCAACCAAAAACAAAGAGCCATGTTCCCAAACATATTCATTGCAATTAACTGCAATATAATTACATAGACCAAACTTACCACAACTAATTTTCTAGTCCATTCCTTCTTCTGTTTTTTGGAATAATCATAACCCACACACGTGGGACATGTTGGGACTTAGGGACATGCGGCGGATACATTGGGTTGTGGGGCCGGGACAGTTGGGACTTGCAAAAAGAAGCGATACACGTTGACACTTTGGGAAACACGGGAGACATTTTGGGACTTGGAAGCAGTAGGGGGACATGTTGCAACTTGAGGACACGCGGGAGACATGTTGGGACTTTGAAACACATGAGGGACACGATTGGACTTGGGAACACGAGGGAGACACATTAGGACTTGGGGGAAGACAAGAGACACGTTTGCATTTTGGGACACACAGGAGACGCGTTAGGACTTAGAGACACGAGGGGGACACGCGAGGAACTTTGGGACTTGTTGGGGACACGTTGGGCCTTACGAACACTTAGTTATATACTTGTACACCTAACTTAGATAATCAAAGTACTTACCACCATTATCCTAATTTCATATGGTCGCGTGCATAGTTTTTGAACTGCCTCATAAAGTTTTTTTAATTTTGTCAATCACTCTCTGTTGTTCTTTATTTTGTCTCTGAAACTCCTCTTGCTGTATTATGTCCTCCTCCCGTTCTCTTTGTCGCTTCCCAAGGAGTAACTCCAGAAGACTTAGAAATTGAATCGTCGCAAAAAGTGCTAAATATTAGTGGGTGATGGAGGTAGTCAACTTTCTAAAAGAAAAAGTAAAATAATACAATTGAAGGCCTTAAAATCTTCAACTGTGATATGATGGTTAAATCCAAATCAGAAGTGAGGGGCAAAGGAACGGTATTAGAGTACTCCAAAATATCAATCTTTGGCTGCACAATGTGAAATTATTTTATGAAAGCAAATTAAGACTACGTAAAAAGTAAAAATCAGATCTGAATCCTTTATTTTGTTTAACTAATTATTTTCGACAATATTATATGTTATATATTTGAATCCCACTAGAATCACTCATTTGGAGCCATTAAGAGTTATGTCCAATTGTTACCTATAGGGGAATGCAATTTTGTTCAACCTCATTTAAAGAGAGTGAATATTATCCTCATTCTCGTTGGTTAAGAGGGTGTAGGTCCTATCTGTCCAATACACTTTTTGGTAAATATGAGATTAACTCATTCTTTCTTAACCAATGAGGGCGGGTGAACAAAATCAAATTCTCTACAGGATTTCGAAGAATAATCGGTAATAGGTTAGACGACATACAAAAACCCGACCAGATACCTCTGTTATAAAAATAAAATAATATTGGATATTTTGTTTTAAGCATTGACCATATAGGTTTCTTTTTTCTAGGTTTTTGTTAATTGTGTCTTAAAATTTGTTTTGTTTCGTCACCGGTCCTCCTCCTCCTCCTCCTCCTCCTCCTCCTCCCACATGGGGTGAAACAAATTAAGCTAGTAAAAATGACAAATTTAGAATGAATTGACCCATTAAATTTGGACTAATTTAATTTTTGAGTTAAAATTTATTATTTTTAAAGTATTAATAGATTAGATCTGTTAATTGACAAATTTATCGTTAGTTCCCTTGTTATAATCAACTGTAGTGAATTTTGCCAAATTCCTTCTCTCTCCTCCATCATGGTCCACAAAGGACATCTAAAACGGCAACCATCCCATGTCGGAGCGGTCCATGTACCCCAGTACTGCCTATATCTGTCCATATACAATCTGTATATGAGCTTTTCACAGAGTTAAGGGCAGCGGCTGGAGGAACGTAGCAGCTGCATTGGCCATTGGGTAAATTATAGTGGTGGCTTGTCCAGCCCCGATTACACCGTCAACCAAAAAAAGGAAGGTGGTGGGGATTCCCGTTATTGATCTGTCAATAGAAAAAATAATATTATCTATTACATTATATATAGTTTGCACGATTTTATAATGTTATTTGTTTCAATATTATCTGTTAATATCACCAAATAATATTTTCTCTGTCACGCCCTCAATTTCAAGCAAGATAAATATTCACATTTACAAATAAAACCTTACAATTTACCCGTAATATACCCAAATCATTATTTCTTATATTATAATTTTGATATCGTGTTTCAAAGTATTACAATAAAAAAGGAGCACTTCCGGCCCGATAACCACAAGTAACAAGTTCAAATGTTACAAACGATTTAGGTTTGGGTACATAATTCTAACAAAAGAAGAGTTACTTTACATCTTTCAAAAAGTTAGATCTAAAAATGACATATAATTCCTAAAATGACATCCTTCAAAATATGCATCACTATGCATCCATGTAAGTCCATATCATGCCTCCGGAACAGTATTTGAAAAATAAAAAGGTGAGCTACAATGCCCAGTAGAGATGTCTATGCCAATATCATATGAATATATGAGATGATATGACATGTTACATAAATAATTTTCAATAACACGCGTAAGACAACAACACCATAAGCCATCAATATACAATCACAACATCTAAAATATTGTGCTAAGTTAATTCCACCAACGATTCTCATATCAATCTAATTGTTCGTATCTCAACTACCACATCACCCGTAAACAACATAGATGAGTAAAAATTGTACAAATCATCCATAGTATGAAGAAAATAGGGTAAAAGGTGATCCACGGGGCAAAATAGAATAAAAATAAAAAAATTGGACCAAATTGTCCGGTCTGTCCGGGCGCCTCACTTTCCCGTCTAGACACTCTCCTGCATAGAACACAAATCTCACTATTAGAATTTCCGTCCGGACGCCTCTGATTTTCATCCGGACGCTCGGGCAATTTTCTAATACGCGATTTTGACAGTTTTCTCCAAACTCTTCCAAACAACAATTTCGATATCTAAACTCGAATTAAGCATAAAATATGGGTCCAAATACATCATAAACGCATACCAAAGCTTAGAAATTCCTATCTCAAACTTCAAAATCAAAAGATTTGGTGAAGAGGCGTAAATCTTAACTTCCAAGTTTCAAATCCTAAGCTCCAAATTGCAATTCGTCTTTGATTCCACGTCAAGCACGTTTCAAGCTTCCCATATCTCAGAAGAATTCGGAAATGATAGTGAGAATTGGTGGTGATGGTAGAGAGAATGTGGAGCTCTAGGAAGAGAGAAAAAGGGTTGAGTGACAAATGAGGGTGTGTAGCTTCCCCTTAGCAAAATCTGATTTTTAAGTCTATGGGAACCCCTCCCCAATAGACTACCACTCTTCTAAACGCGTACGAATCCAATAAAAACTCCGTGTTCGAACCCCACAACCAAAGTCTCAAATCACAAGCCATTAAATTAAAACATAACCCGCAATATAATTAATTAAAAACTTAAAAAAATTTCGGGCCCTTATACTCTGCAAAGGTTATAGATAATATTATCTTATATTATCTGATAACATTATCTGATAATTATATCTCGACAAGAAATTTTGCAAAAGTATAAAATTAAGTTTAAAGTTAAAAAAAATCAGAAAAGACGAAATTAAGCCAAAACAGGATATATTTTGACTTATTTTTCATCTTTAGTGATTTATTTTTTCATCTTAAATTATATACTTTTTAAATTATATACTTTTTTCATTCTTAATTATATACTTTTTAAATTCCCTTCATTAAGACCAACCAACAAACCCTAAAAAATTAATATAAATATAACAAATGCAAATTTTTTTTTTGAATAGAGGAACTGCCTTTGAAATAAAATTGACATTCGGTGCAAAGATATTTTTAAAATCGGTATGCCAAAAGAACTTTTGACTCTAACTTACTATCAGAAATTGAATTACAATTCCCTTTAAAGGTATTTTTATCTAATTAATTATCTTGGATAAATTTTTGTCAGGGGAATCTTTGAAGTCTCCATACGTGTCACTAAGATCACTTTGCGAAAATCCACAAACAAATTTTTACCCTTTAGGCCTGATTGGATGAAGGATTATTTTAAGCAGATAAGTTGTAGAGATATATAAATGGAACTAACACCCTATTCACTCAAAATTACCAATCTTTAGAGTTTACTTTAGATTCAATTTCTAATTTACATATAAATAGTTTAGTCCAATCAAGTATATAATTTTAAGCTCTATGTGTATGTAAACACATTACCACTTGGATCTACACATAAAATTATGTGGGACCCACTTTTATTTTAGATCAAAGTTAGTTAAAACTATATTTTTCAAATCATTTTTTTCAACAATGCGTCAAAATGATGTCGTTTTGGCGTAATATGTACATCAACCCTCTCAGTTATGCAATATTATATAGTATAGATAGGTATCCATGTGTGACACGTTTTTTATAAAGTACATTTGAGCCCATGTACAC
Source organism: Arbutus unedo (assembly GCA_014822125.1). Lineage (NCBI taxonomy): Eukaryota > Viridiplantae > Streptophyta > Magnoliopsida > Ericales > Ericaceae > Arbutus > Arbutus unedo. Next base: position 11,799 of record JABCMJ010002715.1, read on the forward strand.
CCACGTACACGTTTTATTTTTATATGATGTTGTTTGTAAGAAATTGTGAACCAAACTTTCTTTTTACGTAAGAATATGTAGGCATATTAATAACAAAAAATCAATTTATGTGTAATTTCTAAAAGATATTATGCCTAGTTACATAGATATATAAATACGTAGCTATAATATGTTTATGTGTAGATATAAATGAGTAAAGAAAGTTATGAGAATA
>JABCMJ010002716.1:0-30643 GCA_014822125.1 Arbutus unedo
CGGAGACATGATTTGGATGTGCATGGATGCATGTTTAGAAGGATGTGCATGATAAAAGTTATACATCTTCTTTAGACATATTTTTTTTAAAAGATGTAAAATAACTTCTCTTTTGTGGAATTTTGTACTCAAATCCAAAATAATTGTAACACTTTAACATGTTATCTTGGCTATCGGGTCAGATGTGCTCTTTTTGGGTTGTAATACTTGAAATGTATGGACTGATTTGGATTCTGGAAAAGAATGGTTTGGAAGTATTTCTTTTTGGAATTGGCATGTTTTATTTAAAATATGAACGTTTTTATTACATAAAATCGAGGGCGTGACAGCCGAGGTGTCACTCAGGTTTTACACTGTTTACAATATTTATGGTAAATCACTCCTCCTTCTTCAACTTCTGTAAATCATATTTTCTCACACACACACACACACACACAAGCTCCATCGACCCTAGGAATAATCACAAGACTAATGGGTCTAGACACATTTCCAGACTTCAACTGGGCTCCAAATCACATAACTCTTAATTCCATTCTATGAAGCGAGTTAGTGAATTCAATTGATTTGCAAGAATTTGATCTAACCCAATCTGATCATCGACGAGTTAGGACTTAAGTATCCTTTCGCGAAGAAAGCACAACCTTTTTGCAACATAGAGATAGTGATTTCTTTGTTTTCCGCTTTGAGGAAGTGCGTGGAAGCAGTAACTTGAGCTTGATGTAACGTACTGATTTTTTGGAAACATTAAATAAAATATTTAATATTAAAAAACTAATTTATTCATTAATAAAATAAGTTTTAATTACAACCGAAATGAAAATACATTAATACTGGAATAAATTAGAATTTGACATAAGTTAGGTGAACCATGGTGCTATGGCGTCCTTCGCAGACGTGCTATCATTGGAGGTTGGGTAAGAAGGCCCGGCTATGTTATTAATGAAACCTGGCATGAAAGGCCAGGGGCAGAAAAGTTGCACTAAATGAGCGATAAAACTTAGTAATAAAAATCCTACCCGTAGTCCAATTTATGCTATAAAACGAATGATGGATGAACAGATCATGAATAATGATAATGAATAAGCAGAAACAATAATAACAGTAAATAATCAGAGTACAAAGTGTATAATGAAAGTCCAAGTTTACTTTCTATAGTTCTCTCTAGATCTTGAAACGTGTCTAACCATGACTTATAAGTGTCCAGAGTTTCTTTCAAAATTCCAAATTCAGGTCAACACCAACATTGCCCCAGTCCCGGCCCCGGGATAAGCCCTGCAACCCCTCGGGCTCGGGCAACCCCCCTGCCCGGGGCAACAAAAAAAAATTATTTCGTAAATATATTTTAAAAAATAAATATAAATATTTGTAAAAATATATGGGACACTTATTTTTTGGTCCTATCGATTAGTGTTAACTAGATTTTCATCTCATTCTATTTTAATAGTTATGTTTTGGTCCTATCTTTTAAAAAATACTCAAACTACCCTAATTTTTTAATTTTGCATAATTTCGGCACTTTATTCCTTAAACAATGGGATATAATCATGAGCTTAATTACCATATTAGTTTCAACACCCAAAAAATTGAGTTTGTTGTCCTCCATAATTATGATGGTAAATTTGTTGTCCTCTATAAACTTGATAGTAAATTGCAGATCTTTTGTATATTTGATGATAAATTTGTTTACCTGATAATTAATTTGTTAAGATCGATGGTTTGAAAGAGGATGAAAACAAGAACTTTGTATTTTAGTAAATCAATATAAGAAATTAGAAATTAGTGATATAAGATGATGAATATATCAAATTGGATTTAAGAGGATAAACACAATAAATTTGGATTCTATGAACAAATATAGGGATCAACAAAATCTCAATCACTTAATATGATTTCATTGAATATCTTTTGGATTCCGGCGAGTATCTTTTAAATTCTGGTAAATATCTTTTTAATTCACATGATACGTTTTACTATATTTGTTTTCAACTTTTGAAGTCTAATTTATTGTCATGTTTTTTAACCTACCAAATTGGAAATCATATGTTTTCACTTAAAAATGATAAAAAATAAACTAATACTAAAAAATAATAGTAAAAATGTCAAACCATGTAAAAATAAAATGAAAACATAACTTGAAAATTCTGATGAAAAAATCAACGCAGCGTGGGCTCATAGGATGCTGATTTAAATTACCCAAAATATATAAACATAATTTCCAAGAAAATATAAATATTATCAAATTTTGTTGACTATTTCGGTCACAATTGCTTCAGCGGAGAGGATTTTCTTGAAGTTAAAATTGATAAAAATTTACTTTCGGACTACCATGTCACAGGAGAGATTAAGTGAATTGACTATGATTTCAATTGAAAATGAATACTTGGACAAATTAAACAACGATGATTTAATTGAATAATTTGCTTCAAAAAATTCAAGAAGAATTTGTTTTCTTTGAATTGGATCGTGCTAGTCATAAAATACTACGACCAGTGTTACATTTTAATTTTGAATTTTTTTATGTAATTCAAGTTAAAAACGTAATGTAACTTAATTTATTTTTTTTCTAATTTTCTTGTTTGATTATATGTCTTTTAATTTTTTTTATGTCTTAATACTATGTGAGCAATCAAATTAAAGTCAGGCTTAGGCAACCCAAATGTCGGGACCGACACTGCATTGTCCCTAAGTCAAATCCATTTAAATAGTGTCATGATGTATCCGATTGATAAAGCCCCGACCTCTAAGTTGAACCGCGTATCCGATGCATACGTACCCAAACATCGGCTTCCGTATCCCATGCTCCTAATCATTATGCTCTCAGACATTATGCCTCCCATGTGTCGTGCCTCGATAAAATTCTAACTCCATCATCACGTATAGTTTTGTTTTCAAAAGACACGACATAATCGATTTATGACATAACTTGGCTAAAGAACATAACATGGCTAAAGAACATAACCAACTTATGACATAACTTGGCTAAATACACCAGATGTGACTGACTTGGCTCCAAGAGATAACCCGGTGGTACCAGACATAGTTCGGCTAAATTCATATCTCGGCTAAAGACATCCTAACACAATCTCCCCCTAGAGTAATATCACATCTTTTTGACACATCTCAGTGTTTTTCTCAAAATCTCATTTATCGTTCAAAACCCATGAGGTACGACTATACTCAATGTGACGTGTACGTAGATCTTCGTTACTAAATTGACACATGCTCGAACAATAACTCAGAGGGTTAAAATGTCATAAGAACAACATGCTTGAATAACAACTAGGATGATCAATATGAGAATACATGGTTCATGATTTCAAATGAAATATAAAAGGTATGTAAGCGTAAACATAAATTATAACATGATTATGAGAAATAACATAGCATAAAAAGTAGAGCATAAGTCGTTAAGTATAAATCGTAAGTCATTAAGCATAAAACATAAAAGTATAAGTTAACCGGTAAGATTAATAATGGTCATCCAGTTGGTTCAATATAGGTCGTCCAACTGGATTAATATAAGTCATCCGGATGGATTACCCTAAAGCGGATGGTTGAATATGATATCGAGATTGAAAAAGTCTAAATTTATGTTTTAGTATTGACAATATGATTAGTAGGAACATATCTTAGTTTAAAAGTTCATTTGGTCTTATATTTGCATTAAGTTGAAAAATCTAATTGCTGAAAAAATAGCTAAGTATGAAAAAAGTGAATTTTTAAATTTTCGAATCAAGAAATAAAAAGTGACCGTAATAATTCATTGAATTTTTTTAATAACAATAATATACTTATTTGTCTCAAATGGATAAGGTTAGGGTAAGTTACGAGACATTCTTTCAGAAGAAAAGACGGAGTTTTTTATTTTTGTACTAAAATGGAAAGAACAAGATTTTGAAATAATTGAAATTTGAAAATTCTGTTAATGCCATTGTTTTCAAATATGAGGTACTTCCTTATTTTCATTAAATAAATTAAAGTAAAGAAAATGAAATGTAAAGATTATAAATGAAAAGGGAATGAAAATAAGGTGCTAGTGAAGAAATAGTAACCAGTTTGGATCAGAGAAGCTAGTAAAATTCAGTTTGCAAAGCCATCCGGATGGTCCAAAAATGGCCATCTGGTTGGATTATAGAAAGTAAATTATATTCCAGATACAACATACAGGTTCATCCAGATGGTTCAGAAATGACCATCCAGTTGGATTAGAAATTTCACAGGATACCAGAAATACAGCAAGGCATCTCATCCAGATGGTCCAAAAATAATCATTCGGTTGAACTATGTCTTCTATGAAAAATTTACATCTCTGGGTTTTTGTTTTCATGGTTTTGTGAAGTTTGAACTTATGATCTATGACATAAATTGAGATAAATAAAGAGTTCTATTAATTTGAATAGGGATAAAGGAAGCTTGCATTGAAAGAATTTTACTTCAAATGGATGAATTGACTTCAATGACAATCTTTTCTTCTTCTTCTTCTTCTCTCTACTATAAACTGACATTCCTCACTCTTCTCTCACTAACCAATTTTGAATTTGAGATTTTTATGCTAATTTAAGAGGAAGAGGGTCATATTTATAGGAGGAATGTGGAGTGTGAGAGTGGTCATAAAATCTCTGATTTGTCAAAAATCATGTGAGGTGCCATAGAAGTTTAAGATCAAACTATGGATGACAAAAGGTTTGGGTGAGGAAAAATGAGGTTTGAGATGAAAAATCAGGTTCTATAGATGTTTGAGGTAGAGTGGTGAACAAGGGTTGATTGTCTATTAGTGAAAAAGAATATCTTCAAGCTTTTTCTCCATGTGCAAGCGATCAACTAGGGAGATTTTCACCATGTGCATAAACTGAACTTAGATTTTTTGAGATAAATGTATAAGAAGATGAAGAAGGGAAAAATAATCCAATGTGGAAAAGACCAAGGTAAGAAGATGTTCTCATGGGTCATGGATCAACCAAATGGGTCATGAATTTGGGTTTAGATTATGGGCTTGAGCTATAGGGATTGGGCCAAGAACTTAGATGAGTTAGAAGGGGTTTGGGTTAGGCTTACTAGGCGCCCACACACATATCCAAAAACTAAAATATGTATCATCAAGCCTAAATGTAAAATACATTAATTATTAAATTATTAAATAAAAGATTTTAAAATTGAATTAAATTTATTAAAATCTTTTTTTTTTTTTTTGAATCCGGGTCTTTACATTTGAGTTGTGGAAAATCTGAGATGGGTTTGGAACAATTGTAGGAAGGGAAAGTAAAAACAGAGAGAAACAGGAGAGATGCACGAGACAAAAGCCAACTTGTGTGTTCAGAGGGGAAATATGAGATGGGTTCGAAGGTTGATAATGTTAATTTTCCTCATAGGAGCATGTCTGAGATGGGTTTGGGAACAAGAAGGTTAGTGAGAGAAAGAGAGTGAAATATTAGATTACAATTAGATAACAAAAGACAAAAAATGTAAAATATTTTAAGAGTGATTGTCTTAAATTTGAAAATGTAATATATAATTTTTTTAATAATATTCAGTATTATTTAATATTTTATAATTTTTCCCATAATTTTTTTTTAATTCGTCTTGTTTGGACAAAGCAAAAAAACAAATAAAACAAATCAAAAATAAAAAATATCTAGATTAAATGACTGACAGTAAAAACAGAAGAAAACTATTTTTTCTATTTTAATTCGTCTTGGTATTAGATTTTAAATTTTTTTATATTTATTTTGTCAAAACGAATGATTAACTAAAAACTTTGACACAAATTTAATAAAATATTAAAAATAACCAATAAGAAATGATAATACGTCAAAATTAATCCAACTGGTTCTTGTGCTATGCAATGCATTTGAATTAATTTTATTGGTCATATCCACATGGCTCAAAAAAAAAAAGTAAAATTTTAAATAAATATTTACTAATAGTAACAAAATTTAGTTTTCTTCATCTGAATATTTTTTGTCTCCCTGTGCAAAAGAGATAATGGTGAAAAAGGTATGGAAGACAATTTTATTGAAAGAATTTTGTAAATAAAAATAACTTGCTATTTTTATGTATATAGATAAATTTAATTTTGTATTTATTGAATCAAAATAATTATACTTTCTCTTTGTATTGGGATGGTTAATTTTTTTGGAGAGAGTGTGTGTGTATGTGAGAGAGAGAGAGAGAGAGAGAGAGAGAGAGAGAGAGAGTGGAAAGTTTAAATAGAGGAGGAGGACATAAAATACCATAATTAACCTCAACTGCATATGGCCATTTTCCGTTAACCACTTTGGACGGAACCTAACGGCAGGACCACATTGAATCAAATGTCAAAGATTGAGGAGATTAGTGTTCAAATTGAAATAAGAACCAAATCAAGGTAATTATTTCTTAAAGTAATTTAAAAAAACCCAGGGAGACATTGTTTGCCAGAAACTTAAGAGGATAAATAGAAACTAACAAAAAACATATGGTATCAAACACTTTACTTGAAACCAGAAAACTACTTATTGAAACAAAGTTGTGGCGGAAAAGATGTCAAAGGAGGCAGAGGAAGAAGCCTCAAAACAAGCCATGCCCCTCAGCACAAAAAATATTCCCGACAAGCTTCCACTCTATTAAAAATGAAGAAGATTAAAAAAAAAAGGTCAAAATTCACATTAAAAAAGGAAGTAAAATAATAGTAGTGAGGAAATCAAACAAAGTTTAACACGAAACCTCCCAGGAAAATCAATGGGAACATACAAGGACTGACTGTAAGGAGGAAGCCTAGAGTGATGAGCCAAGCATAAGAGAAAAAGACATTACCAAGTGTACAGTATATTTTATGTTCCCTAACTATTGGTTGTCTAAATTAATAAAGGTATGATCTCTATCCTCCACCAATTTAGTACCATCCGAACGCTCATCCAATTCTGTGTCTAATACAACCAATCGAACAAAAAGTGGATAACCATCGTCTTGAATGATTAACCGAAACTTGGCACTTTTAGTTTTGCACGTCTCATGAATCTTCTAATTTGTTACCCGGAACTCAAACTCATGAAACCCTTCCTATATCTCACTATCATATTGACAAAAGAGAGCTTCAACAGAATCAGTCCTTACCATAGAATATAATCTTGAAGTAAAAGAGTTAATTCTGATTACATAAGCCAAAAGAATCAGATGAGACATGACAAATCTTTCTTATACCATCGATATATCGCAGCTCCCAAAGTGATTCTAGTCTTCCAAAAAATACTACTATAGAATATTGCAGCACTAAAACCGAGCTGACAATTTTGTAACTTCTAATGATATTGATAAAAAAAAGCCTATGGTTCTAAAATCAATCTTCCAAAAAATAGCACTATCAAAAAACTGAAATCTAATCAGTAGATGACCCGACAGGAAGCAGCACCACCGTATACATAGACTGTACAACCCTTCATAGTTCAATTTTGTGCTGCATTTCTCGACTCATAACTACAACAGACAAAATTCCAAAACCTGGTATAACCCGATTAACTACTGCCACTGCTGGCAGTGGCCGCACCTCCAGTTTCCGCCCTCCCAAGATGACTGCTCCACCAATGGCGAACAACGGCTATGTATCCACACACCACAAATCTGGCACGAAAGATCAGGAAATGGCTCTGAACACATCAGACAAGGCAAAGTCTCACCAGCGGGTCCTATGGGAATTGTAGGTTCTTGTTGATAGTTAAAACCCATTTCATCTCCGGACGCATCAATTTGACCCCACTGGCCGTCACCATCATCAGATGGCAGCAACTCTGTAAAAGAGAAGTAGGTCTGGGGTTCAAACTCCATATCCTCGTAGTTCAGACCTTGCCAGTCAAACGCTACACCATCTTCAAATAAATCATTTGCCGAAACATCCCACTCCAACTTAGGAGATAATGATTCATCTCCAGGGTTCAATAGATCGCTTGGTTCAATGGGTGTTGATAACTCAACCCTAGATGGACAATCTCCATTCTTTTCAGGCTTCATATGCCTCCTAATTGGTAGTTTCTGAGGCCCAGTTCCAGAAGCAGTAGCAGTAGCATTGCACTCAAAATCCATCTCTGGATTGTGTTCTCTAAAGTTCTCATCGCTTGGAAGTGAAAAGAGAAGACTATCCTCCTCCAGTGCACACAAAATTTCCTCATTTTGTGGCAACACTAGACTAGCGGATTCCAACTCTTTACATTGTCCAGAAATTATTGCACAATCCTGCTCCACTTTTGAATTTCCCATCTTTGGAGCCATTCTGTGGGGCCCCTTGGCCATCACCATTGCATTGCTGTCTGGATCCGAGAAAGGGCACAAAGGCGATTTTACTCTGCGACACCTGCAACATTTGAATCCCACCACTTCAAAAATTTCTGATTCCTCAAGTTCTAAAGCTGCAGCATGATACCATTCTGCAAGTGTCCAAAAGTACAACGCAAGAATAGAAATAAATAAACAAAGAAATTGATCAAAAGAAAAAAGGAAAGACATGGAGCTTGTCGAGTAAGGAGGCTTACTAGTGCACATTTGACAGCAAATATACATGAGATCGGCATTATAAGGCTTACGGCACAGGTGACAAACAGGCCCTGACCAGCTCTCATCTGTATTGCCCCTAAGAACAATATTGCGCAATCTGAAATCCATTCCACTGTCTTCGGTGTTCTTTCTCAGTATTAGACCCCAAGAACATAACTTGGGTCGATTTTTTGTTGCCAGGTTAGAACCATGCACAGCTGGTTTTGTCTTCAAAGAACTTTGTAAATGTCGGACGGATGATAATGGTTGATTAAAGCTTTTTTGCTTAGCACCTTTGCTAACTGTAATTGCGTTCCGAACCTTTTGCCCTTGCAAAAGCAAAGCGCTTGCTGGATATTCGTTACTCTTTTCACTTCGACGTACAGTTTTGGGATGGTAGCATTGTTTGCAGGTGATCAATAACCCAACTCCATCATTACTGCCACCTGTTGAACTCATCGTACAATGCTCATGACAAAAACCTGATCACAAAATGGCAGAGTCAATTTGGTATAGACCATCACAAAAATGGCAGAGTCAATTTGGTATGTACAATCTTCAGAACTACAATCATACACTAAGCATATCTAATAGGAAATTCAAGAAAAACTAAGGGAAGCCTCCCCAAGTTTCGGTAAGTTTTTTCAAAAATACCAGTGCCATCCCCCATCTACTTCATGGCAGCAGCACAGCTGACATTATACAAGCCAAATCTAAGGCATGTACAACTAAACAATTCAGCTACTGCACAGTTGATAATGCAGGTCTTCTTTTTATATTACCACAAGTTACAGTGCAGCTTCTTTTACAAGTGACTATTTTGTTAAACTCATAACTGATAAGTCTATATCAGTGGATCAAGCTTGAGTCATAATTCACATAACCAGTCTGAAATCAACTGGGAGTTAGTAATGAAAGCAAGACAATCAGCAAAAGTAGTTGCCCCCCACATCATGAGCATGAATCCTAATACATTCTCTGATGGACGATCAAAGGGCATGTTTGATAAACCTCTACACACTTAGGATCGGACTATCAATCCCAAAGGATCCCCAATACTTTGTTTGGTATACCAAATAAGGTTTGGATTAGTAGTCTCTTGGTATTCTAATCCGGAAAAATGGGGAGATTCATAATACCCACTACTAGGTGGTATTCTAATCCAATCCCAAGGCACTCCGTGCAAGAAGACCAATATACCCTTGATTAATCCAATTCTAATCCAATCTCTTGATGCTAATGTTACTACGGTCCCATTTGGCCTAACTAAACTTTTTAGATTATTTTTGTCTTTATTCAATTTTTTTTGTATTTGTTGTTTTAGTCTCAATGTTTTGTGGATTATTCGTCCGTCTTGATGAAAAAAATCTGAAAAGTATAAAATTAAGTCTAAAAGTTAAAAAAATATTAGTAAAGACAACGAATAAACTTAAAAAAATTCTATTTTTGGATTATTTTTGTCTTTTCTAAACTTTTTTCAAATTTGGTCCATTATTTATAACTTTTGTGAAAAAAATCTCATAAGGACAAAAAAATAATCTAATAATCTAGTTAGTCCAAATGGAACATACATCGTCTTGTTGAATATTTTTTTGAACCAAAAACGATAAAAGATGGTGTGCTTGTTTGCAGGGACGGAGCCAAAATTTAATAGTGAGAGTGACACCACTAACAACAAAATTGTAATATTCAAAATAAAAAAAAATACATGTGTTCCAACGGGTTTTTTAAATAATCAATTTTCTTTTGGTGGTCCAACACGGCCTTAATTTCTTAATTTTATTTTGCCTAAGTGGCAGACTCCCAAAGGTGGTTGGAAAATTTTATACCATACGTATCAACAAAGGAGCAAAAGCTAAACCCTTTACAAAACTAAATTTTCCTTTTGCTGTCAACCCAAAGTTCAAATAGCAGGTGAAGTCGTCGTCTTCTTTATACGTTATTCGTGTTTGTTCGATCGAATCACGTGAGTTGTTTGGTAGCAGAGGGTGGCTGAGATCTCGAAAAGGAAGAAAAACGAGAGGAATTAATTATATTTTTTGGATTATTAGTTGAATTAATTAAAACCAAGTAGTTGTTTAATGCAATTCTCTTGATGTTGTTTTGCATCTACTATCTTTTTAAAATTCTGTTTGATGCTAGTGAAGTTTGATACATCCGAAGGTAAAATGGAGAATCTTATTTTTCAATCACATTTTATGGTTTGCATACAAACATGTCAAAGAATTAATAATCCAATCCCAACATTTAATCCTATCCAAAACAAACAGGACATTTGACTGAAAAAGGATATTCATATCCCATGATATTATGAATCCAATCTTAATCCCATCACCTATGAATCCCATCATTTCCAGTCGGGTTATCAAACGGGGCCAAAAAGTCCTGGGTCTAGAAGAGCAAAAATAAGGTTCAAAGGAGCCGTGGATATGACATTTTCAAGCACCAGATTCTCCTATAGGAAATTTTGTTCTAATCCTAGACTAGCTACTTTTAGCTGGTCGATATAGTGACACCATTACTTCAAATGGTTCTAGCCTTCTGTCATTCATTTATTGTACCAGACAAGTCCACAGAATTTTTCATCCTCACTTTTCAAGACAATCTTGGTCAATTTTCTCCATAAAGCAAAAAATTAAAAAAAACTACACAACAAACATAAATTACCTTATAACCATTTTATTAGTGTTTGATTTCTAGAAATGAAACTAAAACCCTCCAACCACGTACAAAGTGAATACAAGCTATTATTGCACCAGAGCCGGCCAGTAATGCACATACTAAAAAGAAGGCAAAGACATGGAATGTTTTATAGAAATCAAACACTGACCAAGATAATACGTCACTGGGAAAAGGTAGGATCCGGCGAATATTTCTGTCATACAAAGAATATGCCTTTTCTTCCACTTCCTATATTTCTTATGTTTTGTTGTTATGTGGAGGCTTGAAGTTGAACTTTAACTAGTGGTGGTGTTATCATGTAAGTTTCCAAAACCTAAAACTGATTTGCATATTGATGATTCAATTGGCAAGTAAAAAAACTAGTAAAATTGCATTTCAAGTAGTCAAGATAGTATCATTTTATATACGAACAGCTTGGCAATGACAATACCTCCACACGCACTGCACTTGACTGCATTCCTGTAAATACAGCCGAGAACAAGTTACTCAACTGATAGCAAGTGGAAGAATGAAAACCAAGAGGGACATGTATAGGTATTCAACACATTACCTAAGTAAAACATCTTGTTGACACGAAGCACAACAGCACTTGTCCAAATTGTCTCTCTTAAGTGAAAGGTAACAAAAAATATCCTTACGGGAAGCTTTCAGCTGCCTTTGTTGTAAATCAGAGAGCACATTCACAGGCTTCTCAGCCAAAGGCGGAAGAACTTTGTCTTCCTTTTCTTCATACTGTTTGATCAAATACAGAGGAACAAGAGTTTCAGAAAACCAGTATTTTTCCTTTCCATCCTCTCCCTGATCTACATCTATGATATTCTTCATGACACGGGAAGGGAGATGCTTTTGATTCCCAAAAGCGACTCCATATATAACCCTGTCTTTCATAATTTTCTTATCACAAACAAAAGCATTTCTAAAAGCAGAAGCTTCTGTCTCTGGACCTTTTCCATCTTGAAGGTTCTGTTCAGGACGAATAAGATCGCTCCATCTTACATGAAAGTCAAGGTACCTGACCTGAACAAGGAGCAATTTTATTGTTGAAAGTCGAGTAAAATAAAAAAGCATAATGTTGACTTCACAAAAACAAACAACAAAATGAGTAACTTGAAAACAAGATTCTTGATTTGCAAAACCACGAAAATATGATATTTGAATAAATTAGTTGTACAGGGGCAGTCATATTGTCATACTGAAATTGAGACTAGAATCATCCGCACTGAATTATCAAAAACACAATTAAGTTGTCAAAATTAAATTTGATAGAAATTCGAGGTGATTATCCAGAGAATACAAACTTCATCCTAAGAATGAAAAGACACCAGATGAGGTAATTGTTGCTACATGGCAACAAAAGAGGGATGTCATAATTGCAGTAGCACGTGGAAGAGAAAAACACACCTGAAGCGCAAGTTGTGATGCATTCTTGCTCATTTCAATTGCAGCTCTCCAAATAATCTGTCTGCTTCTTTTAGGGATCTCAGAACCTTCAGAATACCAAACACCAGGAATCTTTCTACAACCACCTAATAAGCAGCAGACGGTTGAGTGAATTTTCTAAAACTCTTTCAAAGAATTCGACGTTTGAAAAGAGAAAAGAAATACAAGGAAAGGAAAAAACATATAAAACTCAATAACTATGATGATTGCAATAAAGTGCTGTGAAAGTAGCATACTGTTAGAGTTTGTTATTTCTAGCGTTATTTGTTATTTCTCGTTTATTTATCTTTTAGGGTATTGTAGTCCTTTTATCTTATTAGAGTTACTAAGGATTAGCCTATATAACTGGACTGTCGTGTACAGTGATTTATTATTGAATAGAATAGAAAACTTCCTCTTTTTCCCTTCTATCATGGTATCAGAGCCACCTTAGAGCTAGGGTTTCATATCTGCATCATCTTCCCTTTTGCATCAACGAACAGCCATATCCTCCCTTCTCTGGATCTGGATGAGGATTTGTGTAATAGCTTCACAACAGTATATTTTCCTCTCTTTCTCTGAATCTGTTGCAACTCTCCACCCGAACCAGCATCCGCCTCCTCTGATTGTCGCCGCTCGCCGACCCTTGCAGCCGACCTTTGCCTGAGTTGTGATACTCTGTCAATGTTGGTTTTACAGTTCTCTATCTCATCAGTGTTGGCTTGATACTGATTTCAGTTGTTTTCTCTTCGATTTGACCCGATCTACGAGACCTAATTATTCTGTGTTCTGATTTTTAAGTGTTTGCATCATGTCGGATGATAAAATGCAAGCCATAAGCGTATGGTTGACAGGTAACAATTACTCATATTGGTCAAATGTTATGAAAAAATTTATTGTGGGTAAGGGATTGAAGGGACATGTGGATGGTTCAGTATTGCAACCTTCCGATCCAAAAGTCGAAGGGCACATAATTGATCTTGAAAAATGGGATATGAAAAATACAAGGATTCTTACTTGGTTTCACAACTTTGTCGAGCCAAGTATTAGTATGAATTTTTCTAAATACAATACAACGAAAAAAGTGTGAGATGATTTACGGACGATGTATCTGGAAACGAATTTCGCTAAGCCGTATGAGCTTGAAATGTCTATCCGGGGTGCTACTCAACAAGATAAATCGATTCAGGAGTTTTACGATGAGATGACTAATTATTGGGGTCAGTTGACTCTATGGAACCTTCAGATTTGCAACTACTTGACAATTATGTGCACTATCGGGAGAAATGTCTTGTATAGTTTCTTATGACTCTTTGAGACTAGTTTGAGTTTCTTCGGAGGGCTATTTTGAATCATTCTTCTTTGCCCTCAGTTAATGGTGCGGTGCGTGAGCTTATTGTCAAGGAAACAAGGTTCAAAGTGTGTTATGCTGCATCTCCTATTAAGTCTGTGTTCGCCACTCCAGCTGCTCCATCCAACCCGTATTTGGCACCTATCCTATCTACTCCAGCTTCACATTTGATTAAAGTAACTGGAAAGCCAAGATCTCGTGTAGCTATGAATGAGTGTAGTTTTTAACATCAGAATGGTCACTGGAAGAATGCGTGTCCCAAACTAGTCCAAGCCAAGGGCCGCACCTCTTCTCACTCGACCACCATAGCACTCCTACCATCCTCCAGCAGCTCTTGTGGTATCTACTCCCGGGAGCACTCCATCTTCCTTCTCATTTGAGCAGTTTCAATAGTTTCAAGCTTTCTTGGCTGCCACTGAAAAGGGTCCTCAACAAGCTTCTGCTCAGGTTTGCATTATCATCACACCATAGGTATCTTCCGAACACCCTGGACTTTTACTTTTCTCCAATTAGTATTGCCGCTGCAAATGGATCTCCTAGGCATGTTGTTTCTGTAGGCTCTATCTCATCTCCCTTCTTGTCTTTTACGTGTCTCATTTGTTTTTAAATCTTATTACGATAAGTCAATTGTCTGGTTCGGGTTTTGACGTTTTGTTCTCTTCTCCTGGTTGTGTTGTGTAGGATCGGGTGTCCAAGAAGTAGATTTGGACCGGCCATAGAGCTGGTGACCTCTATACTCTGAAAAGTTTGCATATTCCTCTAAAGTCTACTCTCACGGCCTTCTCATCCTTTTCTTTAAATGAAAAATCTTCTTTTTACCTTTGGCATTCTAGAATAGGACACTTGTCTAGTGAACGTTTGAAACTTTTGGTTAAGTTTGGCCTTTTAGGTACAATCTCTATTAGTGACATTTCTGAGTGCATTGATTGTAAGTTTACTAAAATGTCTACCTTGCCATTTAATAAAAGTAATTATGTTCCTACTTCTCCTTTTCTGATTGTCCACACGAATTTGTGTGGTCTTTCTCCCATTGCAACTAATGATGGTTCTATGTATTATGTTTATTTCGTTCATGATTATAGTCGGTAGACACAAACTTATTTGCTTACGCACAATTAGATTTTTCGAAAGTTTATCACAACTTTCACAATATAGTACAAACTCAATTTTCTACCATGGTCAAAATCCTTCGGTCTGACTTGGACGGAGAATACTTTCTTTCTAAATTTACTGACTTTTTAGCGATTCATGGCACTATTCACCAATGTTCCTGTTTTGATACTCTTGCCCAAATTGGTCGGCTGAGGGCAAACATCGTCATCTATTGGACACCACTCGATCTCTTCTTCTTTCATCCTCTGTCCCTTATGTATTTTGGGGCGAAGTTATGCTCACTGTAGCCTATCTCTTGAATTGGATGCCTATTCCTCTTCTCTCTGGTACTTGTCTGTACGAACGTCTCCATGGTCAACTTCCCAACTATTCCCTTCTTCGTGTGTTCAGCTCTACTTACTTTGTTCTTCTTCCCAAGTGGGGCCGTAGTAAGCTCAGTGCTTGTTGTGCCCTCTGTGTTTTCTTAGGTTATGGTATAAATACGATAGGTTATCATTGCTATGACCATGTGACTAAAAAGTTGTATGTGTATAGGCATGTTACCTTTCTCGAGCGTTTATTATACTTCTCTCTTACACCCAAATAGGCACCTGTGTTGACTAAGGAAGAGTTGGTTCTTCTTGATCCCTTCCCTGTCGATGTCTCCTTTGCTGAATACATCGCCACTCTGGAAGTTTTTGATCTTCCTATTGCCCTTTCTGCTCCCTCTACCTCTACCCTCATTCTGTTATCTCTTTTAGACTATTCAAGCCATCGTACAACTCCTCCTGCCCCACCTTCACCTCCCGACTTTATGGCCCCTAGACCTGCCTTCCTCTTCGGACCCTGATCCTTCTAACCGTCGTATCCCACTCGCGATCGTCGTTCCCCTGTAAGACTTGGCTTTAATACTTGTTTCTCTTCTTCCTATCGTTCCTCTCTATTGTATCCATACTTATTTTGAACTCAAGTTATATAAAGAAACTTGTAATGATCCTAATTTGGTGCATACCATGAATGACGAGCTAACTGCTTTTGCCAAAACTCACACTTGGGATTTGGTCTCTCTGCCAGCTGGGAAAAATTTCATTAGTTGCAAATGGGTTTACAATGTCAAAACTCATTCTAATAGTTCTTTGGAGCGGTATAAAGCTCACTTGGTTGTTAAGGAGTTTGCTTAGAAGTATGACATTGATTACGAGGAGACTTTCGCTCATGTTGCTAAGATGACCGCAGTTCGCACTTTGATTACTGTCGGTGCAGTGCACCAATGGCCTCTCTTTCAGTTGGATGTTAAGAATGCATGTCTTAATGGATACTTGTTTGAAGAGATCTACGTGCACCCCCCTCCGAGACTTCCTCATACTACTGGGCTTGTTTGCCGTCTTCATCGTACTCTCTATGGTCTTAAGCAGTCTTCTCGTACTTAGTATGAGCGGTTTTACTCTATTGCTCTACAGATTGGCTTCCACCTTAGTATGCATAATTCTGCTCTGTTTATTCGACGCCCTCCTACGGGGCTCGTTCTTCTCTTGTTATATGTCAATGACATGATTATTACGGATTATGATTCTGCTGCTAATAGTAAGGTGAAGTCACATCTCCCTCCACTGCTGAAGTTGAATATCGAGCTATGTCTCAGGATACTGCAGAAACTGTCTGGCATCATTGGCATTTATCTGATATGGGTGTTTCGCTTGACTCTCCCACACTTCTTTACTGTGATAACACTAGTGCTATTCAAATCGCCCATAATTTTGCCTTCCAGGAGCGGACGAAACATATTGAGATTGACTGTCATTTTATTTGTCAACATCTCTAGTCCGTCACTATTAATCTCCCTTTCGTTCCGTCCTCGCTTCAGTTGGCTGATTTCTTTACTAAGACTCGCACGGTTGCTCATTTTCGCTTTCTCTTTGGCAAACTCATGATGCTTTCCGCCCTCGCATCCAGAGTTTGAGGAAGGGTGTGTGTGACGTAGCATACCATTAGCGTTTGTTATTTCTATCGTTATTTGTTATTTCTTGTTTATTTATCTTTTAAGGGTATTGTAGTCCTTTTATCTTATTAGGTTACTAAGGATTAGCCTATATAAATGTATTGTCTTGTACAATGATTTATTATTGAATAGAATAGAAAACTTCCTCTTTTTCCCTTCTATCAGTAGCCATCTTCTTCGCACCAAGAAAGAGGATTAAAGCTCAGATGCTACCTTGGCGAGCTGCTTTCTTAACCACTGGGAATGGTAAGACTCCTCTTTGCAATATTTTCTTTGATATCAACCCTCCTCGCCACCAGTTGAAGTCACTTGAACTATCTAGGCAACCCTCAGATGAGACATCAGATACATCAGATGATTTCCTACCCCGCCTCCCACTTGGTCTGCGTTTCCGAGTTAATCCAGCAGCAGATATAGCACTTTGGACCACAAAAGATTCAACTGGCTCATTATCCACAAGCTTAGCCCAGTCCCCAGAAAGAGCAACAGTACGGATGTTTTCCTCAAGCTGTAAGTACAAACAAGAAGTTCATACAGAGAACAACATAAAGTACAAATATGTATACACGCATATTGAGCACAACATACGCCCTTAGGTATCAATTATAAGTTTCCAGAAGTAAGGGAGTCCAAAAGAAGATTTCAGGCCCCAAATAAAATACAATTCTAGACATCAATTCAACATGTTGAAAAGGACTTCACTTGATATCTTCCCTGTTGTCTGTATACGAAGCCTAATGACTTGCAGACATCCTTTAAAATACTTGTACTCCGCAGACTCAATATATGTAAATTAATACGTGCATACAGAGAACAAGAAATATGTACACTTCTATGCATGATGTCCAAAATATTCTTTCTTCAAGTAACCTAATTCTGACACTAGGTGGACCAAAAGCAACTTAAAATGGAAGAATGATAAACACTATTAATGCTGCTTTTAAAATAAGTAAGAAAGAATACACACTGCAAATTAGAGTGTTGGTATTCAGGGGGGCCCTGTTGAAAACCCAAAACCACGATCCAGTGTACATACTTCTAACCAAGATAAGGAAGGTCAGTATTTGCAATTGTTAAGAGTCTGCCCACATCGGTATAACATGACCCATATAGAACATGAACCTTGTGGTCTCACTACTTAGAGCCAAATGATTTTGAGTTGGATGTTTTTCACATGGTATCGCAACTTAAAGACTTTTCTCGTTCAAGCCTCTCTGTCTTCATTTCTTACCCATGTGAATTATGCTTTTTTTCTAAATAGGGATATTTGCACCTCCGCGTGCAAGAGTAATCAACAGATTGACGTTGATCTACATTTTTGTGCACGGTTCCAAACAAATTCATTTCGGAATGGATGGTGGTCAACAATAACATGGTATAAAAGGCTCTGTTTCATAGTAACAGATTCCCCCTTTGTTTGTGCCATTAGTGAACTTAGTTCCATATTACCCCCACATACTTGATCCATTGGTCACCACCTCTCCATGTGCAAGTGGGCCTCTCCACTTGAGCTAATTGGTCTCGAATTAAAAACTTTTACAAATATAACTTGAGCTGTACTGGATTTCCAGCAATTCCAAGTTGGGCCAAAAGACGTTAGGGTGTCTCCCACTCTGCCCATTCAGATACTTGCTCTTCCTTTTCTTGCACTCATAGGAAGTTTCACTAGTCTAACCTTCTCTAATGCTGAATTTCGATACCAAGAGTGTAAGATCCTAAGAGTAGGCAAAAAAACGTGTATCGAAAGATGGCTGGACTTCTAACAAACATCAATCAGTTAGAGTACTCCAACAACATATAACTTGTTCCATCAAGTAGTGGTTCAGGCACTATTTCCTCCACCGTTCTGCAAATGAAGGGTGAAGATTGCACATCAGGTGTAGCTAATAAAGACAAGTTCATTTGCTATCCATAGTTTTGGAGACTCCTTATATATAACCTACGTGTGCATTACTTCATTTGTACTCCGCAGCAGTCCATGAGACCTAACTGCTTATCAGCCTTACAAATTGCTTTCCCTTATCTAATTTCTAATCGACGTATTTGTCATCATAAATTTGATTTCTTTAATGAGCAAAAAACAAATATTATTGAGAAAGTGCAAGAAAGGAAAATAAAGGACCACAGGAAGACAACTAGTTCTCAAAGAAAAGAAAAGAAGAGAACAGTGATAAAGACTACAAGAGAAAGAGAAGTCGCTAGAAAACTAATGATACCAAACCCCAAAAAAGAAGCCAAACAGCAGACTATATCCCAAACACCCTCAATGTGTTGATCTTATTATTCTCGAAACTTCTGGCATTTCCTTCCAGGGAAAATTACCCAAGGCACAAATCCCAATCATTTGGAGAACTCGTGCTTCTTTTTTCGAATCAAACACCCTGAAATCAGTCACTTCATAATACCCATACTTTTACTGACACCAAGCCATAGTGAATTGCACTCACAAAAATAACTCCAGTACCAATTACCAAGCAATGCAATATTCAAATCTACAACCTGCCCACCAGCAAGACCACGTTTATTCTTGTGGACAGAAACTAGAACCCAATTAATCATAATTCACATGGTATTTGCACTGCGTTTCCACCACAACAAAGAAAAAACTCTCATCAAGTTCTCATTTTTACTCATCATACCAATCAAATTTTGAACCATGACTATAGTCGGTAAACTAGACTAAATAGAATGAAAAACTGTAAACCTACCCCGTAAAAAAGTAATGCCTCTTACCAACCATTTCAATTGCCAAGTCCATAAAATTTTCAAACCTTGGGCTACCTCCCAAAGGAAAACCCCAAGGCCCCAATACTCAAAACACAATAATTTAAGTGCACAACCTAAGAGGCCTTCCACAATCTGTAACCTATATTGTGGAAGACTAACACAGGAGACTCTATATGAAACACCAACATTTGATCCTCCCAATCAAGAAAACCTTCTATTAAAACTTTTTCCTCAGCAATATCAGCCAATCTTCCAAAGACAACCCCCAACACTATAACTAAAAGGAGGAGACAAAGGGTGGGTCACCATGTCCAAAACCCCTATATGGTACAAGGACCCATGCTAAAATTTGTATATTTGTACATCTATTCTAACATATAAAGAGAGAACTCATTTTGGTGTGACCTTGAAAATGAAGTCATGTCACAAAAAATGATTTCTGTAATTACCCTCGAAATAAATGAAATTCTACTGATTTGTTTTTGTGACAAAAAATAACTATCATGGTTAAAATATAAAACAACACTATCAAGGCAAAATGGTAAAATTACGGATTTAACTACCCACTCTTCCACTCCACTCCCACATTTTAGTCACACTCAACTACACATGCACACACACGGTGTGTGCCCAACGTCTAGTTATATGAATATCCAAATTGTAATTTTGTACCATAAACTAGTACAGACAACTTGAAAAAAAAGTACGCAACCCTTTCTCCATTTTCCTAATCTATCCCTCGTCAGCTCATCTTTTCTTTTCCATTTGAAAACCTAAGAACCCCAAGTGCACATAATCATAAGCTTTCTTAAATGAACCATGAAAATTACTTCTTGCTTATCAAGTGATCTATACTCTTCCCAATCTCATTGCTATCTAAGGTGGCATCCAAAAAAAGTGATACCTCATTAGCTACGGATTGTAAATAATAAATACCGGAATATTTACAACGGAGTACATTTGAACCAAAAGAGACATGACCCAACAAGTAGAGGGCATACTCAAGGGTCACAACAAGGACTTCCATATTCACCATCTACTATGTGGGAGTATCCAAACAATACATCAAACTATCAACCAAAACTAAATCAACTGAGTTTCCGAAATATAGAATCCTTTAAACTACTAGCATCACATAATCATAATCATCCATCAATGTAAATGAGTATCCTGGTTATGTTTCAACTGCTGCAAGCCATGCCCAGATTAACCCGATACACGCGACTCATGCTGGTTGCAGGTATTTAATCCACCCCCTCAAATCTCAATCATGAGTTCTAAAACTCGTAATTAATCATTAAAAAGTACCCATTTCATATGTTTTCCTAAAAGGAACTTCTAGGAAGTTATTACGACCTCTGCTATCAGAAGATTCAGAACTAGATAATTCATTATCGTACGATTGTGATTGATACACCAAATTGACTCGTATTTCTAAGGCGCATTCCTAGAACACAAAAACCATAGATTCGCGATACCTGTCGTACGATTCAGCTAGATACAACCAATAATTGATCATATCAACATGTTTCACTTGCAAAAAAAAAATAGTTTCAAGTTGTCAAGTGAGACACTTGAAAAAATTGTTAAAACTTTAAATTCTTTCAAGGTAGAGTGTTAGGATTCCATGAACAACAAAAATTGAAATTATCAAATCCGCATCTCTTGCAATACAAGTCTTCCCTATTAGACCATGTGATCCTCTTTCATTAAGACAAGCTTCTTTATTATAAAGGCCCAAAATACTTTTACATTATCTTCTAAGTCGAAGGCATGGAAATGTATTTCAACAATTTCAGAAATCATGACCGAATTGGAGCAATTCATGATTCAGAAAAGGGGCACTTCGACTCTCTATTCGACTCGCAATTTGACAACTATGATTGCAGGTAATAGGGAAATTTCCAATAGGCTAAGCATATGTCCCTAACAAATCAAAGTGGCGAGTAGCAGGCTGCTAGATAACATGATAGTTGCTAGATATGCATACAGCATAAGTGTAGGACTGTTTAACTCATTAAATTAAAACGACAAATGCAGACAACTTTGCAGTCAAGAGCATGCAAACATATGAATATCTCGATAAAAGATGCCACGCATAAATAAGGCGATGCCAGTGAATGCACAATTGAACTGCAATGAAATTGAGTACTTACCTTGAGCAAAGGGCTCTTTATTGCACTGCAAGTTGTAGCCTGCTCTAACTGTTTACGCCATTGCTTTCTGTACATAGTACTCCTGAAGGGACCACCTGTCAGTCCAGATAAACTCTCCTCCAAGAACATAACGTACATTGCAATGCCATAAAGGCTTCCCTCTACATTGATTACAGGAGGAAGGCCAGAAACAATTTTCATAGCACCTTTAATAGCATTTGAGGCAGCTGCATTCAACAGACATCCTCTCTTGCTTGAAACAGAAGCTTGGCAAGAGAGACACCAACCACACCTTTCTCTGGGGACTTCCACAGGCTTCTTTTCAGAACTTGGCCAGAAAAAACGTACTGCTGCTGATGAGAAAGCTTTTATTTGCAGTGAATTGTTAGCAGACACAGCTTTTCTCCGATTATCTGAAGCATGAGACTCAGAACCACGATTTTCTTCTGACAAAAGAATCGCCAGATTGGCAGCAGCAGCAGCAAAATCTCCATGGACATAGTTATTTATGTAGGCGTGAGACTTAAAATGGGAACCCGTGTATACACAGTCCTTAGATAACTTCGTGTACCCTATGCCACTGACACGTTCACTGAGTCCTTTGACTTGAGAGGACATGTTTACTGCAACACATGTACCGTTCACTTTTCCTATATTGCTATTCACTGGATTACATCTCCATAATTCTATTGAGCTTGAGTTTCCAGTGATGCTTTGTTGACTAAGACCAGATGGATCAACCTGCTGGCTAAATAAACCAGAAGACAGAGATAGATCAACTTTAGTCTTCAAAGAGTACTCCGTATTACTAAGACAGGAAACCGCTTTTCTTACAGTTTGACCACTCCTTTGCTGACTAGGGTGTTCTGTTTGGGTCACTGTATCCAATAAACTTCTGTTACACCCAGGCTCTTCACAAGAGTTTTCCAGACATGAAACTACCATATGTGCCGCACTATTTCCAGTAACACAACTCGCTAAGTTCTCACTCTCCACCACATCTTTACCTTTACAACTCTCCTGACCCTTCAAAGGAAGAATTGGAGTAGACCACTCACCATCTTCCTCTATGTCTGCTGATCTTTTGCCCATTTCAAATGTTTCAGCAAGAGGTACAATATCTCTTGGAATATCAAAATACTGTAGAACTCCCTTGCAAATCTCGGAGTACAAAACATGTTGCACAGAGGAACACAGTACTTGCAGGACATTTGGAATGTCATTGTGGTTGTAGTACCTAAGACATGGTTCTGTATTGATAGAAACCTTTAGCCTGGAATCGGTTTTAAAAAGGATTTCAGAGGATTTGACAGAATATGCAAAGAGTGGAGTGGAATGCAATATGAGCTAAACTAAGGCAGCGTAAACAATGTCATCCAATCACAACAGCACATGTTGTCATATTAAAGAATGCAAGGAAATAAAGTAAAAGAAAAAAGATAAAGGAAACATACACCAGTAAATGATTGCAAGTACCCAAAAACAATTGTCCATATGAATCAATACCAAAAACTTCTGCTCCTCTTAGAGATGTACCCCTTGTAACTGTCGGCCCAGTCATCTCAATTGTACACTCCGGACAATACCAGTCCCCTTCCGGTATAAACATTTTACTCACCCCTATACATCTTGAATGGAAAGCTGATGGACACCCATCGCAACAGAGCAAAGTCCCATCCATACCACAAAGCCTGCATTCATCAACATTACCATCATGAGCAATAGCAGCAACCACATCCATTTCATTGCCTTGTACACCCAAAGAACTTGAGTAACAAGAAGATCTTTTCCCATGCGTTTCAGCTATGATCTCCATAGCTTCTTTGTTTTTGCAAGCAGAAGTCTTTGAGTATCTAGGATGAACCCTTCTAGGCCCACCTTCAGAAGCAACATTTGCAACAGCATCAGAATCTATTCCAACTTCTGATTCTTCACGCATGTCTATTTCTGCCCGTAGCTCCTCAGATTCCAAAACATCATCGCACAATATTTGCAAAATCATCAACTTCCGAGTCACAGATAAGGTGCAATAATCGTTCTCAAAAACATCAACGTAAAATCTCTTCCACTCAGGTCCATTAGTATATCCCATTACCATTAGATACTGGGCTAAGTAAGCCGGCCAAGTCAATGCATCAAGCAAGCTCCAATCATCAAACCTACAAGCAGGATTATCACATTAATTCTATGTATTCTGACCACTACTGATACCGACGCTACTTCCGCGGTAAAATAGGACCAATGATGTGGACATAAAAAGTCTCAGTACGTATTGTTTAGGTCATACATGGTGTGTGAGGATAGTTGCACAGTAACATTAGCATTTTGCATGTCATCCATCGAAAAATATTTTACTTCACGAGGATGATTAAAATGAGCAAAAATAAGAGGGATAACTATACATAGTGGTTGGCAACAAAATCAATTTTCAATGAGATGCTCAATCAAATTTAAAACCTTGATCTTTAAAAAAATTAATGGTACATACTACCTCAGACATTTTGATGCCAGCTCAGAACCATTAGAAGAGAGGATTTCAAGATGACGCCTCAGCACACGCATTAGAGCAACGTGAATGGCATCCAACAATGTGTTTGGGACATGACAGTTGAGAGATCCCACAAACTCATCAAGTCCAAACGGGCTCAAAAACAGCTGGATACTAAATGAGCGCAAGAAACAATATATGGACAAAAGGTGGGAAACACTGTCCCCAGGAACACCAATAGTTCCAGACGATGGGGGCAATTGTGGTGGAAGGACAACAGGGGCATCAACCTCCAAGCTAGCATCCCTGTCCAGAGCATGCTCACAAGAATCACTAGATGAATCAGCATCTCCGTCAACTTGAACGGCATCAATTTCATTGGCATCATCATTACCAAAATCACTCAGTGGAGACACGTTAAAGTTCATCGAACCCACTACGTTCTCTTGCACCACAACGGATGAAGCCACTACGTTCTCTTGCACCACCAAGTCCGTAGCCTTCATATCCTTCTTTGCAATTAGCTCATCTAAGTTCTTCTTCCTTATCATCAATCCGTCATCGAAATCATCGAGCCCAATGAGAAACTCCCTCACTTCACTGCTCTCCAAATCCTCACAATCCCCATCTTCATAATCAACTCTGTATAACCCAGTATCATAACAAACTATCTTCCCAAGGAAAATACCACTACCCTCAAATTCCTTCTTCACATACCTCCCAACCAATGCCTTCGATCTCGTCTCACTCACCTGCGTATTTTCTTTCCTACCCGCCAAATCATTTTGCACATCCACCCTCCTCCTTTTTCTCCCTCGACGTTCCAGTTTAATTACCGTAGGTTCCATTTGAGCAATCCAAATTTAATCAACCGAACATAAAATCCGGGCTTCCAACAGTTCAAGGGTTCAAAGGGGAAACTAAACTTCACTTCAATCCACCCTAAATGCACAGAACTTGCAAAATTCAGGGTTTCTTTTCCAGATATCATAAAGAAATCACTTGGTTCAATTTCTCAATGTTCCTCTGACTGGCACATACGGATCCAAGTTTGAATAGCGAACTTCACTTTAATCCAGCCTAGTCAATACACCCTTGCAATACTTGGGGCTTTTTTTCCAGATATCACAAACAAACAAACAATAATCAAGAGGAAAGCACCAGAATGACGAAAGGAGCATAGAAAGTTAATATCTCAAAGCATCAACATCGATAAGATTTCCACGGCGAAATGTACAAGCGTGTGCCAATGTATATATGAATACGCCTACGAATGCGAGAACGAACTATACCGCTTTATGGATTAATAACCGCCATTGAAGACGTCTACTGGGGACTTCTTGAGAGATTGAGAGAGATGCAGGGTGTTGTGCCGAGATACGAGCCCTAACCGGGGGAGAAACAGTGAGGTGAGCTACTTTAATAGCAGCTGCTGCACACAATCAAAACACGGAACTCGTCTCCGTACCGGTTTCGCGAACTGGATAACTCGTCCGAGTCGAGGCTACGGATTTATTATTTCGTGGGAAAATGCCTGAAAATTCTTGATTTCCGTCTTTCTGAAATTGCGTTTTTTTTGTCTTTTAATTAGTAAATTTCCAAAATTTTATTAGGGATGCATTTTTTTTATCAGCTAATCTGAAAACCACAACATTCTATATTTTTTTTTTAACGGTAATCAATAAAATGATGCATTTCGAATTTTCACACAAATAACACAAGTTTAACAAAATTTTGAAAGCAAGACATATGTTTTTTAATTTATGTATAACATCCGATCACATTTAATTGAGATTTAAAGTTCAGTTTGATCTGCTCTGATATTTATTATACATAAGCACAATGTGCATTTATATGGTCATTTCGTTTGTTATTAAGTAAATTCTAACAAAAATAACGAGGTTACACATACTTGCATATTTATATTATTGTTAGGCATATTATTGTGTTTAATTTACCACTCAAAGGCCAAAATAAATCAACCAAATATGTACTTGGATTTTTGTTGCATTATGAAGAAATCGGCTCAACAAACTTGGTGATAATAAAATCTAACTTAAGCAAGGTATTATACCAGTCGGTGATAATAAAATCTAACTTAAGAAAGGTACCATATCAGTCGGTATGTACAATTTTAGTATAAAAACGGTACCAAATATATATAATATCGTATCGTTCTCAATACCGGCCGGTACCGGATTATTATTATTTTTTATAGTTGTGAAAAAAGAAACCTGATTTTCTTCACTCTCTCTATGGTTTAAATATATATATATATATATATATATATATATATATATAGTTGCCATAAATTTGATACGGTACTCGGTATATGACCGATATCGATTCATATCGTACCAATTGACAAATTAGTACTCAAGCTGATCAGGTATTTAGAGCCTTAAACTTAAGACTTTGGGGTTGGGTTAGGCTTACAAGAACCGACAACGAGAGTAGAGAAATTAGATCCTTGGTTGAAGACACTTTTAAAAGTCGATATCAAAAGATTATGACACAACACCCTATACTCTCAATTTCAAAAGAATTTAATAATAAATAGAAAGATTTATCATTATTGCCAATCAAAATATATAGTAGTATGTATCCGTGTGAAACCTTCAGCTTTGAATAATTATGTTTAAATCCGAAAAAAAAAAAAGAATTAATATAAGCCGTTAAGGTTGCCGCGCCTTTAATCTATGTTTAACAGAAATTTGAATATCTAAGACGAAGGGAATGCCTAAGAAAATCAGATGGTATCGAGGTCGGCGAGTCAACTCGGAAAAGCCAAAAATACAACCATACAATAAAAAGCATATATTTAACCGGTGAAATATTGGCGGGAAGAACTTCACAAATTTGCCACTCACTAACCGCCATAGTGCTTTTTTTAAGTTAAGAAAAATAAACAAATAAAAATAAAAAATCACAACTTTGGTGGCCTAGCCTAGGACAACTCATTTGGATAACTACTTGCGTGGTTTTCTGAATTTATTAAAGTGGGTATTTTAAGCATCAATTCTATTGTTTCTTTATTTTATTTAGAGTTATTAAAATATGTGTTTACAAAATGATACTTAATTGAAAAGGGTGTTACCAGCCATTGGGGACATTCATTTTTATACGAAGTATTTAATCAAATAGTTTAAAATTTGATTTTTATTCATGCTAAATTGAACGTATCTATACGATACGAAAAATAAGTTAATTTATAAGTGATACTAAATTCAAAAGCTGTACTAAAATAATAATGACGTACTTTTTCAAAAATTGATTGTTTATAAATAGTGATACATACAAGAGTATTTCTTTATCAGTTAAGAGTTATGGAGTTCGTGATAGCATTTTGGTAATTCTCAATTCCACGAGTCTTTTATTCATTGGTGATTTTGAATCCTAATTGATTGTAGGTGTGACAGGTTCTTCAAAGTTTCAATTTGTAAGATCAGACTTGATCAGGGTTCTTGGACAATTGATTCTTTTTCCTTTCCACCAAACGGGAAAGTCGTGCTCTTTTGCAACTAGAGGGACATATGGAAGAATGAGAGGTTGTCTTTCTACTTGAACCCATCGTACTTCCTTTGATTTCTCCTGAAATATAGTGGAAACATTTTGTTATATGGTGTAGAGTGGGGAGTGAAAACCAACTGATTGAATGCATATTCGAAAAGGGTGAGACTTTGTATGTTATACAATCCCCGAGAGAAGGGCAAAACTGACTCTACAACTTAGTCTTAGTATGAAGTAGCCCTACACTTGATGGTAGTACCCTCAATAGTATATGAAGAAGAAAAGCGACAACACTTCTTCACAGTCAAATATTAAGTCAAAATTGCAAAAGAAAAAAAAATCATATTGGACTATTTCCATTCAAACCCAATAATATCTACTACTACAATAATAGTTAAAGATGACAGTTAACTGTCATCATGACAGTTAACTGTCATCAAATGCGAAAGATGACAGTTAACTGTCATCAAATGCGAAAGATGACAGCTTTGAAACTGCCATCTATAGAGGTAATATTAAAAGTTCAAATTTTTTATAATAGTTTACAACTGTCATTGATATCTATACAAATAATACTTTATAAGTGTCATCGTTAACTATAAATATGATAGTTACAAATCATCATTAAACATAACACCATTATCTACTCATCAATATGGCCAGAATACAATTATTTTTTCCCTTCTCAAGTTTCGAATCTCTGACCTCCCACTCAACCATCACGTTACGCGTATCCTCTTTGACCACTGCACCAAATATAATATTCAAGAGTTATTTATAATATCTAATATATAAGATATGAGTTTAATATATTTTTTTCATTGTTTCAATGTCAGTCGAGATTAAAAAAGTTTTCGTGGTAATAATGTCACTTTTAATTAAAACCGACATTATAAAAGAATTTCTTTGTTTCAATGTATGTTTTAATCAAAACTAAAATTAAAAAAGTTTTCATAAAAATTTTACTATTTCGTTTCAACGCCACTTTTAATTAAAACCGATTATAAAGCGAAATTAGTTATGTCATCAACTTGAAAAGACATAATAAAAACATTACATGACAAATTTTTTTAGACTAACATCAATACTTATTTCAATATGTTCAATGACAAGCTTTCAAAAGCTGACATGTTATTTACTTTTATGGTGTGTGATATTTAAGCACTATTGTAGGAGTAATGACAATTTTTTTTTTGAAGAATGACATCAAATCAGTTTTTTCAATGACAGATTTGTAAAAACTGACATGTTATTTATCTTTATAGTGTGATATTTAAGCATTATTGTAATAGTGATCCCACAAAGCAATTTAAAGACAATGTATGCAAATGTGTGTGGACAATGCACGTTAGTCTTGGCATTGGCATGTGTTTGATCAAAATCACATATGAATATTTTAGTAGGACACAACTTTTTTATTTATATTAATTCGATTTATTTTATGTTTAGGATTATTTGTTTAAAATATAGTCATGACGTATGGTATAAGTGCCCCATTACTTATTATGGATTTTTAACTAAATAAGTGAAGGGTTCCATCTAATATGCTAAAATGTGTGAGTGCGTGTAGAAGTATTTGCAGTTGTAACACAATTCATTTCTAAAATAATTAACTAGCCTAGTCATATAAGCCCCTTTTTTTGTGCTTAGAATAGTTGGTATTGTTTGTGACTATAGTGAGCTCCATAGGACTAGTCAAGATGTCCATGCTAGGACAACTAAGTGGTGGAGACTGGACCAAATCTTCAGAAACCTGCAATCTAAAAGAGTTATGTTTTTGCCTGAAGAAACCTCTGGTAATGGATAAAGGTTGTTGCTTACACAATCGAAGAGAACTAAGTGCCTTCAATTGAGACTTGACGACCATATGAACATTGATCACCCTATTTTCTCCACAATCTAACACCGTGAATGCGTGGATAAAGGTGCTACTTATCCACTGAAATAACTTCGATTTGGGGCTCGGCAATATCCATAGAAATTGTATAACAGACTCAACAATATCCATCAGTTAGAGCAATTGTTGAGCATTCATAGAAATGTAATAAAATAACAACACAATTCAATCATTCTTAAACTGTTAAGCTTTCTGTAAATTCTCTAATTTGGAGTGCTACGGCCCAAGAGAATAAACCTCAACAATATCCGCACTAAAAGAAATATCTTTTGAGAAAAACTACTTTGTACATCATAACCTCAATGAGGAAATGCTACTGATGTTGGTTGATTATCTTCTAGGGATTTAATATTTCATTCCATTATGCTTTCCTTAATACATCTCTAAGAGAAATACCTTTTGTGCATAACTATTTGTAAATCATCAATTACTATCACCAAAAGGGTGTGTGGGGGCTAACTTTTTACATCACAAACCGAATGAGGAAATGCCACATGAATAGGTTTATACTTTACCCGCGCTTGGCCCATCTACCTATGTTGTCTGAAGAAGATGATGTTGCAGCAAATTGATTATTTTCTGGGAATATACCATGCTTTCCTTGATACATCTCTCAATTGTTAATTGATTGATAGATCCATATCTAAGTAATGAATCGTTGAACCCTGCAATGGCAGAGGATAAGCATCAACTTTAGCTGTGACGCCTTCAACTCTAATTGGAATTTAGGGGAGTAATTCATCTTGCACCAGTTCTTATCTGAAAGTTTGAACAAGTCATATTGTGGAGTTAATTTGACATATAGGCCCATTAAAATGAA